>JAXQQM020077479.1:0-144467 GCA_034641835.2 Pinus albicaulis | reverse complement strand
AAGTGACATCTTCTAATTCGGTTCTTGCCTAATTGTTATTCCTATTTATTCACCTTCACATATGTTACACCAAGTTTCAATGTTGGGAGGATAAGTTATGGTTTTTCTATCCAAAGACAAACCTCATAAAATCAAGAGGCTAATTCATCAAATCAAGTGATAACAAGCCATTCAGCTTTCTAAGAGAGGTCAGCGTATGGTGTTTTATGAAATTGTTGTAGAAATATGAAGAGGAAAAGAAGATCCACATAGGGCCATAGGGACATTATCCGAGATCAGAACCCTAGAAATGTAAATGTTGCCGTGGAAGATCAAATGGTAATGGAGGCTTTTACAAGGTCGACAAGTTCAAATTTTTTTGATGTTGTGGTTGTTAACACTTCCAAGTGTTCAAAGATTTTGCTCACATTTAGGAACCACTACCAAAGTAATTATAAACATAGTGACACTTGAAAGATCACAAATTCTCAGGATGGGTAGACAATAAGGACAACAATATTAGTTGAAGGTTTTTGTGTTTGACATAATCATGTATGATGAGGAATTAATTTATAGACATGGACTTGAACAATGCAATACTCAGGAGTTGTATCAAGGATAACTATGCAAAGCTGCTATTCAACATCAAAATATATTTCACATGTGAAGGCAGGTACCATAAAGTCTACACTTATCATTATAAAATATTGTTGCATTTTAGAGGAATGATATCATTAGATTTACCATTTTACTTGCATAGAAGCCTTTCCAAAATGGCTTACAAAGTTCAAGCTAAATCTGATGGTCGTGAAACATCTATGTTTCATCATGGTTTGATTAAGTTACTGGTTTTAAATGAGCTAAATAAAATAAATAGAGATTGGTCTTTCTTTTTATTTATGAGTGGATTTGAAATGGAAGCCCTAACCCCAGCTAGAAACCCTAAGATCAAGGGAAATGCTTCACCACCAGTAGCAGAATCCATTCAGCGAGTGGTTACCAAAGCTAAGAGGTTTTTGAAGTTGAAACCAAGGAAACACGCTGAAGATAGAATTGAGAAAGCATCAGTGCTTGTTGCAAAAACCCCATCACCTGCAAAACATAAAGTAGAAAATGTCAAAGAGACAAAACAAAAATAGATGGCCAGTAAGCAGGAGAGTCAGAGAAAGACAAGAAGTCAAGTATCAGCATCAAAGGTAAAAGTAGTTGTTGCAATGGTAGAGGAAATTCCAATGATGAAAGGAAACTTGGATGATATACTGCATGCAATAGACATAGAATAATCACCCATTGTGCAGGTATATTTCATTGAAGTGAATGAACCTAAACAGAGAAAAATCAAATCAGCAAAGAAATTTGATTTTGAAGGTGAGAATGCAGATTTTACTTTTCAAGCTAGGAAAACTCTAACCAGACATGAAAATAAACTCCAAGAAAGTATTAAATATTTCCAAGTAACTATTGAAGTAGCCAAAGTCCCTGAAAAGGTGATTGATCTCTCATCTCCTATAGTGGAGCATGCAGTCAACAAGGTAGAGAAGGGAAAAGAACACATGTCAGAGTGTCAACTGTTGGAAGAAAGGTTGAAGCTAGAAAATTAAGAAATGGAAATGATGAGAAAGATGGCAATACATCACATCATTGAAAAGACAGAATTCAAGAGGTTGAACGTTGTTTGGGAAGTTCAAACAGTTGCTAGGTCAGAGATCCCAAGCAGTGCCCAACAATTCTTTGCATGGACAGTTCCAGCTATTAAATAAGGAAGGTTTGTTAGAGTGATCAACACTCATTTGAGAGTAATAAATAGGAAGCTAAGAAGCCAAGTGAAGGATTTTGAGCTACAATTAAAAAAGTCTCAAGATGAACTAAAAACCAGAGGTACAAAATGTCAAATTCAAAACAAACTCTAAATGGAAAATGAGGATCAAATTTTGTGAATATTATGTTTTTAGTTCAAATATATGATGGTTTTGATGAAGCCAATGATTTTTTAAAGCTGTGGTACCTTTTTGTTTTAAAATTTTGTGAAAATCTGGTTAAAACTGCTTGCATAGTAGTTTCGTAGCACTTGTAGTGCAAAAAGGGTGAAAAGTGCTATGAAACTGTAGTAGCAAATTTTTTACCCTTTTTCTTATCAAATTTTGGAGGGAAGACCGGGAATTTTGATTTGAAACTCATAAGGAAGATATATCAAGTGAATATCAAATTAAATTTGAAGGAAATGAAGTTAAATTTTGAAGGAAAATGGTAAAAAAGACCACGCTATGAAAAGCGCTACGACACTGTGATGCTTTCGTAGCGTAGGTCTGTTTTCATGGTTTTGAGAAGTTCAAGATGGTTTCACACAGCTGGCATGAAGGGATGAATTGGGACATATGTCGATCATGTTCCCAACATCAATTAGCCTCGAAGTTATTATTTGGATGTGGTCAAAATATCTCAAGAAACTAAAGGGATCCTAAGCCTAAAAACAGGGGAGCATTTTCCTAGATTACAGGGGATCAACATCATCAACATTATGGCTATAATAAGATCAGGATTCAATTTAATGGAATGATAGGTGGAAAATGATTTCTTTAAGTTTAGATAAAGCTTTTTGAGTAGAACCAAAAGAGTTCTAATTCTGTTTCTAATAGGACTCTATGTTAGTTTTACAGTTGTATTTGTAATAAATATCGTGTTTTATAGTTATAATAGGTGTCAAAGCATGGGAATTCAATGTATCTAGTTATGGAGAATCTTACCTCATGCTGTAAAGGATCTATAAAATATAAAGAAGTCGAAATAGAAAGGGTTGGACATTTTTTAGAAAAAAAACTCTTTTTATGTAAGTGACTGTCTTCAGCCTAATACAGAACTCCTACTTAGACAAATCAAGATTCATAAGGAGTTCTTGCATGTTATTTTTCTGATGGCATATTTTCAATATTCTATTGTAGTAGTGTTTGCTTATGTTACTCAAAATTCATAAATGATGCTCTAACTTCCTTCATAGACAAACTGACTTTGTGTTTCACTGTTCTACATATTTATTCCTTGACTTGAACTTTGATATGCCTTGACTTCCATGCTAGGTATATTATCTTGGTTTTGCTGAAGCTATCATGACTCCATAAGCCCAATGTACACTTTCTAATGTGATTTACAACTAGTTTACATCATTTATCTATTTTTATCTCATATATATTTAGCCATCTACATATTTATCAAAAAATGATAAACCCTTGAGAGAGGCCTCTCAGGTTGAGGAGGCTAAGCCTCAACCAAAATATTGGTTCGAAATAGTTATGTAAGATTGGTTTGATGAGTAGCCTATTAGGTCTGATTTTGTGATAACAAGTTGGATCCATGCCTGGATCATGTGGTACTAGTGTCGACATCTCCTCGCCATCAAAAGAGCCAATGTTTACAAAATATATACAAGTACACAACACTAATTAGACAATTTCATTACACAATTTAATAAAAAAAGTTAAATAACATGCTAGAATAACTTTAAATATATAAAACATTAATATTACCTCTATCATATGGCGGCTCATTAGCTATGAAGAGGATGTTGGCACACCCTCGCCAATCCAAACCCACGTAAGGACAGGGGACCATAACGAAGGGATGCTCATCAACACTAGCTAGCAACTCTAGTGCATCCTGTGATATCCTCGCGAAAAACTCAGTGTCATCCCTCTTGGGCATCATCTGACCGCACATGTGCATACATGCCTCAAACTTCGTCCTACGAGGCTACCGAAGAAAATTAGGCCTCGTCTCTGGAAACCTCTCAAAAAATAAACAAAAAAGCTTTGAAGAAAAAGGGAAGTTCACCCTCCCTTGTGCATGAGCACGACATCTATCTAAGGCTGTATAGAACTGCCGCAAAAAAATGGTAGACCACCTGATAAGTCGTGGCTCCTGTACTAAATAATCAACATAATATAGAAGTAGGAAAATAATGCATTTCCCGTCACTGATGTTGTGCAAAATGGTCGAAATTATAAGTGAGAGACACTACACCTCCTCCCTACCAAATACACCAATACGCAACTCACCACCAGCAACCCGAAACTCCCCAGGAGACAGTACATTTTCTCCAATGTACCTCTGCAAGTAAACTAAATGACTCCCTATTGCATAACCAACTAGAACCTCTGGGAATGAGGGAAAATACACCCCTCTCCTTGATATCCCTGTAATAAATTATATATCCTCCTCATTGGGCGTGTACCACTAGTTGATACTAACCCAGAAAGCTTGTTGTTGGGAATTCCACCTTCGTGTTAGCCACCCATAAATTATGTCATATCAGGTGGTGGCTAAATGATGTTGGATAGCCTTCAAGAAACAATTTCATTGCCAAAATTGTTGATGCTTAAAGTCTTTTGATAATATCCTATCCTTTGGATAATCGTCACTGCTGTTTCCATTCATAACTCAGAAATCCTGCTGATTTCTAAGCCAGAATACTGTTGCAAGCACCATTTCCCCTTTTCCCCTTTTCCAAAGCGAACCTCATTTTCTATCCCTCTATTTCCCATGAAAATCCCTCATTTTCATGTTTTTCCCATTTTCCCTTCATCAAAATCCCTTTTATAAGGTTTAAAGACTCCTTCTTTGCCTTATCCGAACCTCTCTAACCCTTTGAAAATCATTGAAAAACCATAAAACCCCACATTTTGGGCATATATGGGTCCTAGCCCTTTTTCCCATTAACCCTCAGTCACATTATTTCCCATGCGCCCACGGCCCCGCAGTCGGGCGCCAAGCCGCGTTATAAATTAATAAGAACCTCTGTTTATATTAATTTTCTGATTTTTTATTATATTATTATTTTCCGCCGGGTCAAGGTTTCAGCCGATCTCCACCATCGATCTGATCTGCAGATCGACGATGCGGAGTCCGTCTCCCCGGTGGCCCCCACATTCCACTCACCTCTCCAAAAACCGCTCGGTATTCATCGCACCGCCTTTGGGCGATGGCGGTTTTTTCCCGATCGCCAACGATTCCACTCATCGGTTGACGCATGGCCTGGGCATTGTTCATAAAACCGCCGTCCATCACGCGTTAACGTTCAAATGTGGACCCCGCGCGATATTGATGTACACTGTCCGATCTGGGGCAGGCCATCCAATGGCTATCACTCACTGAAGATGCCCGACGGTTAACCGGGCTACGACGGGGTCATAGAGCATCTCCGCCATCGATCTAAGGTGAATATCGACGGCCCATAGTCCATCACCCTGATTCGTCGCCTAGTCAACATGTTTTGTTTGACTTTCCTTTCTCTGCTCTCGACCATCGATCTTTGCGCGATCGACGGCTCTGTTTTAAATAATTCTTCCGCCTTCCCATCAAATACCGACTGTTGGATGATGCCATCCTATGGCCACACTCTCTCCACGTGCCTTCTAAAGCAGTAAGCTATAAATGCATGGATTTTATAATTTTTGTTCATATTTTACAGGGTTCAAAGGTTTTTTTCACTATGTCTGAAGAAAATTCGAAGGCAGAGGATGACGATCCTCCCACCTTCAATTTGTCAAATGAAAAAATTTTCAGGTGTTAAGTCCACGTTTCATCAATCATCCATGACGCATTGATGCCATATAACACTGCGCAGCCATGTATAACAGCAAAAACCATGGATCGAGAATAGTTAGAGAGTATCAGTGACGAAGGCCAAAATTTATCAGAACAGAGGATTAAAGATAGATTTTGCGGGGATCACGGCTAAGAATGTTTATCAAAAGCCTAATATCAATTAAAATATAGTTTAAAGACAATATTAAGGGTTTTTTTATCAACAGGAAATCCTCCACCGCCACATCTGAGGCAAATTGATTCCTCCCAGCTGCTGAAATGCCACCTGTGCCTCAAAGTATTCAATCAAAAGCCGAATTTATTGATCAGGATCAGATATTTGTCTCAAAATAAAGCCAAAGAGTAAATTCTGCCAAAGAACTTAATGACAAAACATCTGTAGAGTTACTTCGATGCCACACAGAGCCTCAAAGGTCAACAAAAGCTCCCACCGAGCTTAAATATTTATGTAAAACATTTAATACAGAGTACACCCATGTAAGTTTCTTCATTGAGCCCCCCAAAGGCCAAGAAGCCATTAAGCCTGTATTAATTGTAATTAGAGATATTTTATCAGATCTCACCTCCTCATTATTCTATATATACTTCTATAGAAGATGAGTGAGGCATTGGTTGTTGGTTGTTGTTTGATCACAAGTTGTAATATTGAAAACTCTCTGAAATAAATACATAGTCTGTTGAATTTGAAGAAAAAATTGAAGTCTTGGAAGCCTTGATGATATTGTTGCATGCTTGTTACTGTGAAGGCTCTATCATTGGATCCATGAGCTTGGATATTGGTGAAGTATTCTGAACTGTTTATTTTTTTATCCTGTTTTCATTCTGTTCCAAAATTTCTTACTACAGTAGGATAGAAAGTATTAGGCTAAGAAATGACTCCTGGAAGCACCTTATACCTGTTCATCCTTCATTGTTTTATGTTTTCTTCTACTGAGGTATTTTAGAGTCTTCAATCTCTCTCTTTAGTCCTCATGCTTGTTTATTTCTATAATAGCTCAAATAGTTGATTTCAGCATGATTTATGGTTCTCCCTGCTTGTCTGTTATCACTTGAAAGCTCTTATTGAAGTCTCCCTTTGAAGTACCATTGTTTTAAGTTAGTCAAAAAGGTCTGTTTCGATCTTGCCCTTTTTCATTGCTTGAACAGTTGTTTTGGAAGGTCTTTTATAGTTGTAATCATAGATGTATTAGGTGTTCCCTCTTCTATGACTGCAATTATTAGTGAATATTTTATGTTTTCTAAGTCATTTAAAATAAAATCTTTGAGGAAATAGGGAGTTCCCCGAATCTTATATTTCATTTTGAAAGTTGTCTTGAAGTCATTATTTGCTTAAATAATGTTTGTAGAATTTATGGTTAGCCCTGTCTATTAAATATTTCTTTATTGTTCAAGTTTTGTTTTCAAGTTTCCCTTCGTTGAGAATTAAACTTCTCTTTCCAAATCATTGATGTTCATCTCATTCCAAAAACAAAAGGATCCTGTGGCCAAGTTATATTTTCCCTTTAATATCCCATATCCATTGATGAGTATGTTATGACCTCTTTTTTACTCCAATTCCCCAATGAACCAGATATTTCTCTGCCCTATATATCTTTCCTAGGATTTTCATGTTCTGCTGTATCATTCCAACCAAACAAACAAACAAATAAACACCTGCACTTAATAACTAGTCTAAAAACAATACTCAAAGCACACAAGATAAACCTTTGCAAACAAACATTTGAGAGATCCCTCTCTGAGAACAGGAGGACTATATCCTGTAACTCTAAATATTGGTTCTGATGTTGCCTTGTCTTTTGATTTTCCAAACTATCAAAACATGGGACACCAACATAATGGTGATCATGATGGGACACTGAGTAAAATCTTCAAAACAAAACACTCACTATCTAAGTATAACATAATTAACCTCCCTCAATCACTACCAAGCAATGGTAATCATGATAAGACTTAATTGAATCAGTGACAAACTAAGTAACCCTTAGGATTCTTATAAAGCCTTATCCAACCTTGAAGGATTCAGTTACCAAGCCATAAGAGTGAACTATGTATGTTTTGACACCCTTGCTAAGTGTTAAGTCAGATTTAGGACACTCTCATAACCTATAAAATCAAGAAACTCAGAAAAACCCAAAAAACATTTCAGTTTGGCTTCATAATAATCATGGTGGTGGAACCATCCAATATCTTACCTTCATAAAAAACTAAAAGTTTCCACCTGGCGACTCCACTAGCCCCAGTAGGCCTATTACTCATCTAGGTTCCCAAATCTCTTTAAGACTGTGTTAACCAGCCTTGAAGAAAGTTTAGAAGCCTAGTCCCATTTTAGACAAAACATCCTGAGAGGTGAAGCTTCCAAAAATAGTCCCTAAAACCCCCACCTCTCTCATTTTTGAAAATAAGTTTGGCTTCACATAGGATCAATAATAGATCCCATCCAGACCCAAATCCTCCATTAATTGTTGACATTCCTGAGAGAATTTTGTGGCAGACTTCTAACTCTCGAAATTCAGCTGCTAATAGGAGCCTCTTAAGAACAAGTGCTGTCCCTAAAAAACGTGTGGTCTTAAAGGATTCAAACTTTGATTTACATCATACAAAGAACATCTTTAGAACCAGATCTCAAGGTGACTTAAACCAAACTGACCTTGATATTGCAGATTTGCAACAAAGCTTCAGTAGAGAAGCCTCACCTTCCACTCCTCCTGATCCCCAGCTTCTTTATCACTTTAGCCTTTTTCATAACAAGTCTCCTCAAAATTAGTTTGCTGGCCCAAGTTTTTCTTCCACTCCAATTCATACTACCACTGTTCAAAACACTCCATTACAACCCACTCTCACTTTTTCTACTTTACATCCACCTCTTGTAAATCCACACTTATTTCTAGCCATGGCAACATGGTATGCCCCGTTAGTGTTACCACAACCTCTACTTCCCTTACCAAATGATTACCAATCTAAAATCCCTCACTTCACTAGAAAATAGTCTACAACAGCCCAACATCATGTAGATAAGATGGAAGATGCATTTGATTACATGGAGATAGAAGAAGAAACTGTGAAAATGAGGAGCTTCGCCCAGAGTTTAGGAGGAGATGTAAAGAAATGATTCAAAAACTTACCTCCTAATAGCATAAATGATCTCCCTGCCTTGCATCAAACATTTATCAACAAATGGGAACTCAAAAAGAATCCTCTCCAAATACTAGCAGAATATAGTAGCCTAAAGAGAAATCAAGGAGAGAGTATTCCTAACTAATCCACTAGGTTCAATAGTGTTTATAATGCTCTTCCACCTCACATGAAGCCTCCTCAAGGCATGGAATTACTAAGATATCCCGAAGGCTTTGATGTAGACATGATGTATCAGTTAAGGGAGAGGGATTACTTAACCTTAGAAGACATGCAGAAAGGAGCTATGAGTGTAGAAGCAAACATAATTGGGAAAAGAAATAGGTTAAGATCAGAGAAGAGGGTAACTTATAAAGATGACACTACACTCTCCACATCTAGCTCAAAAAAAGAACAGATGTTGGAAGAGATCATGAAAAGGATGAACATACTTGAGAGAACACAACCTCAAAACAATCAAAACAGAAATAGAAATCAGAATTATAGAAGGGACAACAATCAAGATAAGAAAAAAGAAAGTGACCAACAGATTAGACCTCCCTTTCAACAGAACTATGTTGATCAATATGAAGAGGATAGGGAGTTGGAAAGGTTGGAAGAATCTCATGTAAACTTGATTGGATCAGAGAGTGGGGATGATGTTTTCCTCACTGAGGAAGAACAATATTTCTTCTCTTACGATCAAAATACAAATACCTAGGAATATTCTGATGACTATAGATTGGGTTTTGAAAATGCAATCATGGAGGTACACAAACATTATGATCTTAGGAGCAAGGGAAACATAGATAATTTAAAGGATCAGAACACTAGCACTGTTGTCAAGAAAAACGCAGAAAACCAACCCAAAAAGACAGCAGAGAAAACCAACATTTTGGCTAAGAAACTAGACTTAAACAAAGATAAAGGTGTCCAGCCAAAGGTTGAACAGAGTACCCCTAGCACTTCAGCTAGTGGTCCTAATAAAACTATCCCAATTACCAGTCCAAACAAGGTTCAGCAAATCAAAGTTGTTGAAAGGAATTCAATTGAAAAAATAGATGTAAATATGAACAAATCAATTATTCCTTTCAGCCTTGAGGGAGAGATTTCTAAGATAAAAATTACCATTCCCCTAGCTGAACTAGTAACCCAAGAAGTATACAAAAATCAAGTTTTGAAAGCTTTGAACTTAGGAAGTGATACTGACAGCTTAAACCTGACAGATGACAAACCTGAGTTGTTGTTTGGCCCAGAAGTTGAAGGAAAATACCAAGAAGGGGTTGTCCCTCCCTTCTATGTTAGCTTGAACAGACACGATAAAATTTTACACAATGCCATGTTAGACTAAGGAGCTTCACACAATCTAATGCCCAAGGTAGTGATGGAAAGCTTAGGCTTAGAAATTACTAAACCTTACAAAGATTTGTATTCCTTTGACTCAAGCAGAGTCAAGTGTTTGGGTTTAATCAAAGATCTGTGTGTTAACTTAGCCCAGATCCCTGCTAAGAGTTTAGTCATGGACATAGCTGTAGCTGATATTCCCGCTAAGTATGGCATGCTCTTATCAAGATTTTGGGGAGCCAAACTTTGGGGGAGCCTTCAAATGTACATGTCTTATGCCACCATTCCTGTTTTTAACCAAAAAAGAAGACTATATAGGGAATCTCACATGAAGTACATGGTGAGCAACATAGACAAAACAAACAACTATCCAATCTATTCAATTAGATCAAGTTTAGATTCCTTTATCTTATGTAACAAAGATGAAATTAATCAACAAGATAAAGAAAACATAGACCCAATTAGTTCACCACAACAATCCAATCTTCCCCTCAATAAATTGCAAAACACTGAAAATCAACAGCAACAAGAATGACATTCTTTGGACAATAAAATTTGATGGATATTGTAATAAAACAAGTGTAGGAGCAGGTGTGTGGATTCAAAATACAAAACAGAGTTTTTCATACAAATTGAATTTCCCATGCACTAACAATATTGCTGAGTATGAAGCACTTCTCCTAGGCTTACAACTGCTTAAATAGTTAGAAGCCCAGAAGATATCAATCTTAGGATATTCTAAACTTATCATAAGACAAATCAAAGGAGAATACTCAGCTAAAAATCCAAGACTTATGGATTATCGAAACGTTGCCCTTGATCTATTAAAAACCTTTGAAAAGTATGAACTTATTTTCATTCCAAGAGAATTGAATCATCTAGCAAATGAACTCGCTTTCAATGCCAGCAATTGTCAGATACCTGAAATAAATGAACAACTCAGTGTCAAGGTAAAACATAGGCCTGTTGTGCCTGACAACGAAGATCACTGGAAAGTGTTTGATTCTGACAAACACATAGATGATTTCTCGAAATTAGAAAATGATTTCAGCATACCAATATCATAAACCAGCCATAAAGAAAATCGCTTATATATTGAACAAATCCCAGAAGTTGAAATGAAATATACTGCTGATATAAATCACTATGAAAATCCTTTTGAAGCAGAGATAACTGACAACACAGACCAAGAAGAATTGGAAGTTTTACAATGCAAAAATGATAAAATTCCAAGAGGTCTAGCACCTTTAAAACACCTTTTTGATTTTAACGATGTAGCCAAAGAACCAAGAATGGAGCCTGTGGAAACAAATGTAGAAGAACATAACATAGGCAGTCTAACAAAACCCAAGATGATCAAGCTATCCAGCACTCTCCCAGCTCACATAAAATTGCAGTACATAGAGTTGTTAAAAGATTTTAAAGATGTTTTTGCTTGGGGATACAAAGACCTAAAATCATATGATACCAGCATCATCCATCATAAAATTCCTTTGAAGGAAAATCAAAAGCCTTTAAAAAAAAAACTAAGAAGAAAAAACCCCCTTTTACTCCCTTCAGTTAAGGCAGAAATTGAAAAAATGCATGTTGATGGGATCATTGTACCAATTAGATATTCTGAGTGGGTATCAAACTTGGTTTCTGTTAGAAAGAAAACAGGGGAAATCGGGCTCTGTATTGACTTCAGAAACTTAAACAGAGCTTCTTTAAAAGAAAACTACCCCTTACCCAAGATGGACCATATACTTCAAAGAGTAGTTGGGTCGAAAAGGATATCCCTCTTAGATGGGTTCTCAGGTTACAACCAGGTGTTAGTGCTCCCAAGTGATCAAATCAAAACTGCCTTTACCACACCTTGGGGCACCTTTATGTATGTCAAAATGCCTTTCGGATTAATGAATGCAGGGCCACTTTCCAAAGGGCCATGGACATAGCCTTTTCTGAAGACATTGGCTATTTCATAATCATTTACCTTGATGACATAACCGTTTTCTCAAAAACCGATGAAAAACATTTGATTCACCTGAGAAAGGTTTTTGAGAAGTGTAGGAAATTTGGCTTAACATTGAATCCCAAGACGACACTCTTTGGTCTCCAAGAAGGTAAACTTCTTGGCCATATAATTTCAGAAGAGGGAATCAAAATAGACCCTACAAGGATAGATGGCATATTACATATCAGCCATCCAAGGAGCCTCAAATAATTTCAATCTTTCATCGGAAATATTAATTTTCTGAGGAGGTTTATTCCTAATCTTGCTGAGCTATTAAAGAACATTAAAAACATGCTTAAGAAATATGTCAGTGTAAAATGGACTTTACCAGCTAAACAATCAATCGAACTGGTCAAACAAGCTCTTACTCAAACACCAGTCCTGATTAGTCCATATTTCACCAAAGACTTTTATATCTTTTCTTTTGCATCTGAGCATACAATAGCTGCAGTTTTACTTCAAAAGAATGATTTGGGGCAAGAAAAACCAATATCTTTCTTTAGTAGGGCCTTAAGAGATGCTCCTCTCAAATATAACATCATGGAGAAGCAAGCCTTAGCATTAGTGAAAGCATTAAAAGACTTTAGGGTCTATATTTTACACTCACATAATTGCTTTTGTTCCACATACTGTTGTCAAGGACATTCTAAGTCAAGACCCTGATGGTAAAAGGGGAAAATGGATTGCAACTATTCTTGAATATGACTTAGAAATTAGGCCCACCAAACTAGTTAAAGGGGAGGGATTAGCAAAACTTATGGCTGAGTCTAACTTCCAAGCACTTGACATAAATATGGTAGATGTGTTGGAAGAAATAGAAGAATCCACTGCTCCTTTTAATGAAGAAACTTTTCTAAATTCTCCTTGGTATGCTGACATTATTTATGTACTTTTATATCTAAATGCTCCTCCTTCTTTGTCCAAAACTAAAGCTATATTTTTGAAACAAAAAGCTTTGAGTTTTTGCATCTTAGATGGAGTATTATATTGGAAAAATGCTGTTGGAATCTTGCTTAAATGTTTACTTGAAGATGATGCAGGAAAAATCATGCATGAATTGCATGATGGAGAATGTGGAGGACACCTTTACTGGAAGGCCACATCAAACAAAATTCTTAGATCTGGTTACTATTTGCCTACCCTTTTCCCAGACACCTGTAATTTATTAAGTATCTTCACAAGTACAATTGATGGCAAAGAAAATTTCTTCTCCCTTACTCTCACATCCTATCCAGTTATAATTTTTCAACAAATGGGGTTTAGACTTGGTCAGAAATTCACCCATCCTCCTCAACTCAACATAAGTGGATCCTCACAGCCACTGACTTCTTTACCAAATGGATAGAAGATATACCCTCCAGAAATGCTAATGACTCTGTCATTATCAAATTTCTTGAAACAAATATCCTATCCAGATTTGTTTGTCCCAGAAAAATCATAACAGACAATGTTGTTGCTTTAAATCTAAGAAGGATGGTTGATTTCTGTTACAAATACCACATAACCTTGGGCCATTCCACTGCTTACTATCCCCAAGGAAATGGATTAGCTGAATCTTCCAACATGAGCCTCATCAATATCATTAAAAAGTTGTTGGAACAAATCAGAAATCATGGCACAATAAACTGGTTCATGCCTTATGGGCTGATAGGTTAACTATAAAGAAATCAATAAATATGTCCCCCTATCATCTAGTTTATGGCATGGACGCAGTTTTTCCCACCTCATTGGGAGTGCCAGTCATGAAGCTCCTTCAAGAATTGCAGGTTGAAGAGAATGATATGCAGAGGAGAATCAATCAAACCATCCATTTACAACAGACCAAAGAAGAAGTTTATGAAAGAACTCAGTTAGTCCAAGAAAATTTGAAGAAGCTATTCGATAAGAGGACTAAGGCAAACAATTTCCAAGTTGGAAATATTGTTCATGATTCAAGATAAGAAGAGAAGGGAAAACATGGAAAATTTGAGAACTTGTGGAAAGGTCCCTATATTGTTCATGCTGAAAGGGGTCACAATGCATTTTTCCTGAAAGAATTGGATGGAGAAGATCTATATGGAGGTCGTGTCAATGGCAGAATGCTCAAGCATTAATTCTGCCAAGAATCATAAGTTTCAAAGCATTCTATTTTTTCATTGTAAATATCATAGTCTGAACATTGCATTCAAAGTTATGAAAATCAAAAATACAAAAACAGAGAAAGAAAGAAAAGAGGGCAGATTGTAAAAAAACAATAAAGGTATAGCCCCATACCAAAAAGAGAAAAAATCTGAAAGTGTGCAAGCTTAAATACCACTCCTAAAAAAAACACTTCTAGTTAGTCAAACAGTTTAATCTTGACTAATTAGCTTTAAATTTTCTATTGATAGGATACTGAATTCGATTTGCCAAACTGTTTAATCTTGGCTTATCAGTAGATAGTTTAGGATAGAAATTAAAGGTTCAAATATGCTCAAAATCCAAACCTAAATATTCCAAGCAAAGAGAGTGACTCAAATCTGTTTCGAATCCTGAGTCAAAGAAGAGGTAAATCTAGTTCTAATTAGCTAAAAATCTGAACCAGTTAGCAAAGGAAAGACAGCTCAAGTAAGGGTCAAAACAGAGCTGTAGAAAAGAGGAAGGAAATGTTTTAAAATTTCCGCATCTCAAGCTTCATTTTTGTTTTAAATTTTGTGTGTGTCAAACGTTCATGTGCAACTTGTTTGTTATAACATAGACCGCATCGGCGATAGACCGTTCAATCCCAACTTGTGTATGCTTTTTAATTCTCTGGCTTTAACAATTAGAGAATAAAATCATAGACTCGTAGCATCCTAACATTAGCAGATTAGGTAGAGAATCATATGGACTTAAATGTTTAATCTGAGTCCACGGAGAAATAAGGAGTAGAAGTAGATTAGTTTTCCTGCTTTCAAAAGAATAAAATGTTGTGAAAGAGTTTGCCAATCCAAGTGCACTCTAAAGAAGAAAAAATGTTAGATCAGTAGGATTGGGTAGGTAGACAGGTTGTATTGATGAAGTTCCATTGTTGATCCATGAATGCTAATATGTTTTAGAGCAAAAGAAGATCATCCACAGAAAGAAAGGCAACCCAATGGATGAGGCAACTGATCAGCCTCCCACAGAATGCAAGTCTAAAATTCTTGATGCCTTCAAAAAAGGCACCATCCCCAAGTGATAATTATACCACCCACAAAATTTGGCCACATATCGAAGTGGTGTACAATGATGTTGGATAGCCTTCAAGAAACAATTTCATTGCTAAAATTGTTGATGCTTAAAGTCTTTTGATAACGTCCTATCCTTTGGATAATCGTCACTACTGTTTCCCTTCAAGACTCGGAAATCTTGCTGATTTCCCAGCGAGAATACTGATGCAAGCACCATTTCTCCTTTTCCCTTTTTCCAAAGCTAACCTCATTTTCTATCCCTCTGTTTCCCATGAAAATCCCTCATTTTCATGTTTTTCCCATTTCACCTTCATCAAAATCCCTTTTATAAGGTTTAAAGACTCCTTCTTTGCCTTATTCGAACCTCTCTAACCCTTTGAAAATAATTGAAAAACCATAAAAACCCACATTTTGGGCATATATGGCTCCTAGCCCTTTTTCCCATTAACCCTCGGTCACATTATTTCCTCGGTCACATTATTTCCCATGCGCCCACGGCCCCGCAGTTGGGTGTCAAGCCGCGTTATAAATTAATAAGAACCTCTGTTTATATTAATTTTCCGATTTTTTATTATATTATAATTTTCTGTCGGTTCAAGGTCTCAGCCGATCTCCATCGTCAGTCTGATCTGCAAATCGACGGTGCGGAGTCTATCTCCCTTGTGGCTCCCACATTCCACTCAGCTTTTCAAAAACCACGCGGTATTCATCACACTGCCTTTGGGCGACGGCGGTTCTTTCCCGATCACCAGCGATTCCACTCATCGGTTGACGCGTGACCTGGGCATTGTTCATAAAACCGTCGTCCATCGCGCGTTAATGTTCGGACGTGGACCCCGCGCGATATTGCTGTTCACCGTCCGATCTGGGGTGGGCCATCCAACGGCTATCGCTCACCGAAGATGACCGACGGTTAACCGGGCTACGGCGCGGTCATGAGAGCATCTCCGCCGTCAATTTGATCTACAAATCGACGGCGCATATTCCATCGTCCTGATTCGTCGCCTACTCAACATGTTCCGTTTGACTTTCTTTTATCCGCTCTCGACCGTCTATCTTTGTGCGATCGACGGCTCTGTCTTAAACAATTCTTCTGTCTTCCCATCAAATCTCGACTGTTGGATGATGCCATCTAATGGCCACACTCTCACCACGTGCCTTCTGAAGCAGTAACCTATAAATGCATGGATTTTATAATTTTTGTTCGTATTTTGCAGGGTTCAAAGGTTTTTTTCACTATGTCTGAAGAAAATTTGAAGGCAGAGGATGACGATCCTCCCACCTTCGATTTGTCAAAGGAAAACATTTTCCACGTTTCATCAATCATCCATGAAGCATTGATGCCATATAACATTGCGCACCCCTGTATATCAGCAAAAACCATGGATCGGGCACAATCAGAGAGTATCAGTGACGAAGGCCAAAATTTATCAGAACAGAGGATTAAAGACAGATTTTGCGGGGATCACGGCTAAGAATGTTTACCAAAAGCCTAATCTCAATTAAAATACAGTTTAAAGACAATCATAAGGGTTTTTTATCAACAGGAAAGCTTCCACCACCACATTTGAGGCAAATTGATTCCTCCTAGCTGCTGAAATGCCACTTGTGCCTCAAAGTATTCAATCAGAAGCCGAATTTATTGATCAGGATCAGATATTTGTCTCAAAATGCAACCAAAGAGTAAATTGTGCCAAAGAAATTAATGACAAAACATCTGCAGAGTTACTTTGACGCCACACAGAGCCTCAAAGGTCAACAAAAGCTCCCACCGAGCTTAAATATTTATGTAAAACATTTAATACAAAGTACACCCATGTAAGTTTTTTCATTGAGCCCACCAAAGGCCAAGAAGCCATTAAGTCTGTATTAATTGTAATTATAGATCTTTTATCAGATCTCACCTCCTCATTCTTCTATATATGCTTCTATAGAAGATGAGTGAGGCGTTGGTTGTTGGTTTTTGTTTGATCACTAGTTGTAATATTGAAAATTCTCTGAAATAAATACATAGTCTGTTGAATTTGAAGAACAAATTGAAGTCTTGGAAGCCTTGATGATATTGTTGCATGCTTGTTACTGTGAAGGCTCTATCATTAGATCCATGAGCTTGGTTGTTGGTGAAGTATTCTGACTATTTATTGTTTTCTCCTGTTTTCATTATGTTCCAAAATTTCTTACTATAGTAAGATAGAAAGTATTAGGCTAAGAAATGACTCCTGGAAGCACCTTAGACCTGTTCATCCTTCACTGTTTTATGTTTTCTTCACTGGTGCATTTTGAAGTCTTCAATCTCTGCTTAGTCCTATGCTTGCTTATTTCTATAATAGCTCAAATAGTTGATTTTATCAGATGATTTATGGTTCTCCTGCTTGTTCTGTTATTTCTTAAAGCTTCATTGGGGTCTCCCTTGAAGTACCATTGTTTTAAGTTAGTCAAAGAGGTTTGTTTCGATCTTTCCTTTGTCATTGCTTGAATAGTTGTTTTGTGCGTCTTTTATAAGCTAATTATAGATACATTAGTGTTCCTCTTCATACCCAATATCAGTGAATCTTTTATGTTTTCAAAGTCATTTGAAATAAAATATTTGAGGAAATAGGGTGTTCCCTGAATCTTAGTTTTCATTTTAAAAGTTGTCTTGAAGTTATTATTTGCTTAAAGAATGTTTGTAGAATTTATGGTTAGCCCTGTCTATCAAATATTTCTTTATTGTTCAGGTTATGTTTTCAAGTTCCCTTCGTTGAGAATTAAACTTCTCTTTCCAAATCATTGATGTCCATCTCATTCCAAAACTAAAGGATCCTGTGGCCAAGTTAGATTTGCCCTCTGATATCCCATATCCATTGATGAGTATGTTATGACCTCTTTTTTGACTCCATTTCCCAATGAACCAGATGTTCCTTCATTCTATATATCTTTCCTAGGCCTGTCATGTTTTGCTGTATCAATCCAACTAGATAATCAAACACATAAACATCTTCACTTAATAACTAGTCTAAAACCAATACTCAAAGCACACAAGATAAAACTTTGCAAACAAACTTTTGAGAGATCCCTCTCTGAGAACATGAGGACTAGATCCCGTAACTCTAAAGATTGGCTCTGATGTTGCCTTGTCTTCTTTGATTTGCCAAACTATCAAAACACCTGACACCAACAATTATATAACACATCATGGTCTAACTATCGGATTCTAGTCAAAGGAAAACATGATAAATCTATGCGCCAAGATTGAGCAATAATGTTGTGTAAAGAAGGATGTCTACCTCGCACTATGTGCTATGGTCGAATTTTGAATTTGGTAAATGAGTTTTGCATGCAAAGTAGCACACATGTAATTTTGTTTGATTCTTGAGATTTAATTTTTGGATAAAAAATAAAGGTCGAGGATAGGCTTTTTTTTTTCCCTAATAATATTTTATCAAGGAAAATTATTAACCTTAAATAGGGTGTTCAACATTGAAAAAAATATTACAAAACACACACACACACTATTTTGAATGTATATATTGTCACAAAAATTTAAACTATAATGTTTATTTTCCGATTAAATTTGACTAAATTGTTTCATATCAACAAAAGCAAATTTAATTATAAATTCAATAAGTATTTTTCTCAAACATATACCTAGAGGTCACACAAAGTTGAAACCCACTATACCATTTGTAACAACCTATAATTAAAATATACAAACTAATTACATAAACAATGTCATTAATAATTGACATAAACATTCATTTGATTTTCATAGAATTTTGAAACCATTAGCAACAAATACTTACCTATAGACCGGAGATGTATCTTTTGTTGATTATGGAGTCGTGGCACCCCCAAAGAGAATTCTCTTCAAATATTTCATTTCCAATGGTATCCTTTCTCACTTATTTCCTTTCCATTCCTATTCTAGTGTGTAGTACAACATAATCGATAAAAAAGATCATTGCATTTTCTTTTAAGGTAGTGTTTACTATATCTTCACTCATTAAGAAATTTATTTCCCCACTTGGACGTATATTTCTAGTCTATTTATCATTTAATGATGTTGAAAATTCTCTATTTTAGTTACATTCTTTGAGCATTTGGATTTATATATCCATGTGATGTACATAAATGTAAAATTATTATTCTTTCATTTCATTCTTTGTAATTCTTATATGTTTGTGTGTTTGTGGGTTGGGGGGGTGGGGGTGGTTGATGCACACACATATTCCATGTAACTTGGCATCTCACCCTATAGCCCTTAGTCAATGGTAATATGTTTTCCATAGAGCTCAAGGTTGTACAACAAAAAGGATCAAAGTCATGAACTCAACACATCATTTGGAGGAATTGAACTTGGGTGGGGAGGATAACAATCTTCATCCCAACCCCCAACCACCCTAGATAAACCCAACTCTCACATGTGTGTGTGTGTGTGTGTGAGAGAGAGGGAGAGAGGGAGAGAGAGAGAGAGAGAGAGAGAGAGGGGGTCGGGGGAGGGGTATTTCATGTTTGAGATGCTTGAAGGCATGATAGCTAGTGCAATATGAAATATAAATTTGCATTGACCTCAAGGGCACTGATGACAACAAAATATTGTTCTCAAAACGAGAGAGAGAGAGAGAGAGAGAGAGAGAGAGAGAGTATTTCATATTTGAGATGCTTGAAGTCATGATAGCTAGTGCACTATGAAATATAAATTTGGATCGACCTCAAGGGCGCTAATTACAACAAAATATTATTCTCAAAACGAGAGAGAGAGAGAGAGAGAGAGAGAGAGAGAGAGAGAGAGAGAGAGAGAGAGAGAGAGAGAGAGAGGATATTTCATGTTTGATATGCTTGAAGGCATGATAGCTAGTGCACTATGAAGTAGAAATTCGCATCGACATCAGGAGCACCGATGACAACAAAATATTGTTCTCAAAACATTCCCTTGGAACCTAACATAACTAAGGGTGGTAAACATTGATGTCTATGGAAGGATGGCTAAGCCCAGAGGTCTTCCATTGAAATTGAAAATTGCAACTATCATTAGGTAAGACCCATCTTAACATGATAATGTGTTGACATCGAACATCAAAAGGGTCAATATATATTAGGAGCAATGGCGACTCTCTCTATTCTATCTAAGATTCGTCATTCAAGTGGGTAATGAGAGTCAAGATACCACTACATTTTTGGAATCCATGGTTGATTAACAGGAATGAAACCATGACTGCCAGGGGTGGGGGGGGGAGGATTTGGAAATCAATTAAAAGGGGACTAAAAATTGAATTATGAAGGGGTGAAGATATGGATCATGATGGATGAGGTCAAAATAGACAAGGGGAAACTTAGGACTTCCCTTAGGTGGAGCATAAGTGATGGTTGATAGGTTGGGGCAGTCAAAAATCAATCAGACAAAAGGTAATTTAGTGTGAGGAGCACAACCAACTACACTAATGCACTTGTCATTCATAGCACTAAGGATGTAAGAGCTTCAAGGAGAATGAAAAATGGGATCAAAACAAGGAGTACTCGAATACATAAAACATAGCAAGTAGTGGGTACCAAGTAGGCACAAATGAATTAGTGTAGATGTTCTGTTATCACTCTGAAATTTCCAAAGGTTGTTCAAAGCGTTAAAAATAAATATCATAGGTAACCACAAACCACTTTTGGAGCTTAGGATCTAGCCTTCCTAAACTCAGAGAGGGCTCTCTCTATATGATTTAACTTTGTTTATTTAATGAATATTAGGATAATTATGTATGCTTAATTGGATCATTGGTTTTGATTGATTGGTGGAATTAATGATTTAGATGAATAGGTGCTTCTCCATTTTCCATTGGGCTATGGAGTAAATACTTTGAAAGCAGAACAAAATTAAATTATAAAGAAAGTGTTACAAGGCAAGATAGGTTAGCAATATCAGATCTCAAGGCTGAATGGTGAAGTGATTTTTCATTCAGGACCAAGGAGCAACTAAGAATTCCTTAAATCAGATAATTAAGAAGGATGTAGAAAGTCAATCGGGATCAGAGGGCAATTAAGAATTCTCTAAATTGGATATCAGAGGAAAACACATAAATGTATAACAATTAAAAGTTGAGTGTAATGTTTAAAGAAAATTCTGCAGTAAAACTCCTGTTATAACATTCAAATTTAGAACACATATAAGTTTATGGAATACTTAGAAAGAGAACATGAACAATTGAAATTTATACTTCACTGAGATAGCTCAATACATGAATCTTGTAAAGAAATTTCTTTATAACTTGTTCTGTCTGTCAATTTGAAGTTGGTACAATAACCCTCAGGCAATAGATCGGTCAGCTACAGAAATATTCAGAAATCCACCCTTGATACTTCAAATGATGAATTATTTATACAAAGCATTACAAAAAATATTGTGTAAACTGACTAGGATTTATTCTAGGAAAATAAAATATCTTTATGCAAAAAGATAGTGACACCTTTCAACTCATTGAGATCTGGCCCTGATTCTTTGATTGTTGTTACCTGTTTGTTTCTTCATCTGTCTACTCTTTCACTTGTCTGTTCTTTCACCCTTTATAGCAAATCACACTAATTCTCACGTGTTTCTTCATCTAGGATTTTGAATTTCATTATCTTGTGGTAAATCTCATTTGCCTATGAATATCTGGCAAATATAAATTTATTTACATTAATGTGATTTACCTCATGCTGGAGGTAAAAGAAATTTTCTAAAGTTTGAAGTTGTTTTGCTTGGGCTAAAAGCTCTGGACATATCTCCCATTGCTTTTGATTAATCTGTTAGCCCCATCAGTGGGATGGGTTGTTGGCATTGCTGATGCTGGTGTAGATACTATCGAGATAAAAGCCTTCTTCTCTAGATGGTGTAAGTGTGTCATCCCTGTTAACAATAACTTTCTCTGTTTCAATTGTCTCTTCATGCTCTATTGTTGTACATAATCTTGAATTTATTGTCAAATGTAGTTTCTGCTGAGTAAAAGCCTTCAAATTCCTATCCTGTGGGTCTGGAGTAAGCAGGATGGAACTGGTATCAAACTGCTTCTCCATCTCCTCGTTCCGTTAATCACATGCAACAACAAAACAACCTGTGAATTTTAAAAAATGGTTTTCGAGGGGGTATGGTGGCTTCAGTCTTTTCTGTAAGTCGACATAAACATAGATAGGGAAATGAACAAGACAATGGATTTTTATGATTCTGTAACTTGGCGGTTTATCGCACGTCGAAGGGTGGTATGGCGGTTTGGGAGGGAGGGGGTGCGATAAAACCTAGAGGCGACGCGTGGCAGGGGAGCGGGTAGAGAAAACAACTTATTTCGCACCCCCACCACCCCCCACCCCCCCGCCCCCCCCAATTGGTTTTAAACATTGGACGTCGGGGGTTGTGAAAAAGGTCGTAGGTTGTTCGATGTGATCAACGTTGATCAGATGGTAGGAGGAGTTGGGAGTTTTCAAAGGACGCGGGGTCGGGAAATTATTTAGGTGTAGGTGTAAAATAAAATGGGGTTTATGAAATTTATTAAGTGGGAGGTTTAAAATGATGGCGGGGGGGTTAAATGAAGTGGGGTCCAATTGATCTTTTTGCGCTTTTAAACTTTGAAAAAGTGGGTTTTGTGTTTTAAAAACATAAAGTTTTATTTAAGGGGGAAAGGGGGTTTTAGCAAGGGAAAAGGGATTTTAGCAAGGGGAAGGTTTAGGATAAAGGGGAAATGAAGAGGGAAGGGATTTTTAGCAAGTGGAAAGGGTTAGAAAGATATTTTTGATAAGCATAATGATGCTTATATAACTTTTGAAAAGTATTCTACCTACCCTTTTATTTATCCTAACATTTTCTCTTTATTTAACTGGGTGCATTTGGGCTTGCTGACCCTTCTATTTTCTTTTGATAGGAAAACTAACTTATTTCTAACCTTCTATATTCCAATGGCTTAAATTAAACTTATGAGATCATTTTTATTCTCTACCTAACTACTGATCTGCTAATATTAAATGGTTTGTTCAGATCTTTATTCACTAACTATCATAACACAAAATTCAAAGGCATGAATAATCAATATTAGATTGTATGATCATCATGAATTGTGGTATTTTGAACAAGCTCCACACAATTTATTTGCAAAAGTAAAGTAAACTAAGAGTAGTGGCATTTGAATGTGCAACACTTTCAGAATTTATTTTTGCTTCTTTTTATGGGGATCATATTTTATATCTGTTTTATTTTTATTTCTTTTGGTCCTTTGATTATTCTTTTAGGACATACCCTATTTTCATTTTTAATATGGAAAAAATTTGCAGAAATTCAAAGGTGTGTACAATATTACAAGACTTAACATAACCAATTCAAAATTATGATCCCTATTATTATAGGACCCTAACATGTTCCAACCAAGGGAAACTAAGATTGCCCGCTAGGAAAAATGATGATGTATAGGTGAGGTGATGACAAGATAAGTTGCTTTTAAAATGACACTTTGTACACTTGTTGAATGAATGATAAAAATGTTGAGGGGAAATTCACTGTCATGGAGATGGGTTCCCCTAGTGATGAAATGGCTCACCATTGAGGCTAAGAACAGGTTAATTATGTATGAGGGGAAGGGGGGCCCATTGGCTAGTCTTTGAGGGTGGTAAATAAATAGAAGGGGGCAACACAAATGGTCTACTAGTGATGGGGTGATGAGAGGTTGTATGAGAACGTGAGAATACATTAGTTAGAACTGATCAACAAATGATAATGATCAAGAGTCAAAGGGAACAAGTTAGCATAATGAAGAGAAATGAGTACGCAATTTAATTGTTGAGATATGAACTATTTGACTCAAGTCCCAAAGGGTGAAGCAACGTGGGCACCAAAAATGCAAGGGGTTCTAAAAATGGGCTAGTCCATGGAGGTGGAAAAACTAACTAGCCATAACCAAATGCATAAGGATTGGGTGAAATTTGGATGCACGGTTGAGAAAATATGCCTTAAAGATGACTCGAGGGGCACATAATAGATAATGTAAAGAGCACAAAGGGAGGGCCTAATATTCTAGTTCGAAGAAGTACATACCCAAAGCGAGGTGAGACAAATGCTTACAAGTATCAAACATAGACTTAATACCCAAAGCAGGGTGAGACAAATGCTTACAAGTATCAAGCATAGACTTAATTAAATGCCACATGCATCACTTTTGATGCATAGATTCTGCTATAAAACAAATCCTTGCACATAAAAGAGTGGGTGTCTCCTTAATATGGAAACCCTTATCCAATTTCTCTTTAACACCACATTCAATTCAGCTCAAAACATACACAAAGAAGAGAGAGCCAACCAGTAACTAAAACAATTGCATAAAATACAACCAGAAATTTACAAATGCAAATCATTCCTTGGCCAAATATTACAATGGTTGGCCTCTCGGCTCTCACCCTTCACATAAACTCTCACGCTAATTCTCTCTATCTCTCCCTATCTCCCTCACTCTCACAAGCTTCATATTTATACACAATTATGAATTAACTCCAATCCATGATTTGCTCCACACAAATATCAACCAAAATCTAAACTAGATTTATTCCTTATTTGACTCAACTGAGTTCCATTGAAGGAATTCCCGATCCCTAAATTATCTACCTAACTCAACTCCACTCATATCCTCCATTTATTAAAATAATATTTACAATAATACTCACACTCACATTTTCTCTCTTAATTTATTAAAAATGAGCATAATAATTTATAAAATAATTAAAAATTCATCACCCCCTAATTACTCAATTAAATAATGAAAATGTTGCTTGATGCTCCTACATCAGACTCCCCATGTAGAAAAGTTTCCATAGACTCCTGTCTATGAGGTTTGCCGCTTTTCTGTAATAATGCGACAGCCACAAGTCTCAATGACTTGCTCCCTCCAAGATTCCAAACTCTGTTCTAGCGCTGGTCCTTTAAAGTATCAACTCCATTTTGTAATTCATCACTCACTCTATCAATCAGATTCCATCAGTCTTACAATAATTACTTCTGCCAATTACTCGGAGTAATTCCTCTTTGTCTTATGCTTCCGTCTCCAATTGCGCTGAACACTCAACTTTCTGAAATGAAGAATAATCAAGAACTTCTTCTTCATTGCAATTATAGTCATTGATTTCCCTTATAGGAACAACTTTCTCATCTGGTGTTGTACCTGCATTCATCAACAAACTATTAGTTTTAAAAAGATAAGACCTTTCGGCCTCTTTTGATGCTTCAAGCACCAATATCCCATCATAGATTTCCTGTATTTCAAGAGATCCTGTTTTGAATTGCTGGCTGATTTTATCTTTATCCTGTTGGTTCAATACTTCTCTTTCCTTTATGTCTCTAAGGACATAATTTTCTTGCTGCTCCTGATCTTTCATCTCATCTCCAAATACTTTCTGCTCAATTTCTCTGATTTCAACATCATATTTATTAAGGTTTCCTTCTATACCTACAGTCACATTATTATTTTAACAGTTATAACATTCAATCAACTCTATAAATGTTAAAAACATTTCATCCCTATCATGCACAACAATTGCAATCTCTTATGTATCAGGTTCTGCAAGATTCATTTCTCCTTCAGGTTCCTTAAGCCATCGTTCCAAGAACTCTATTTCCATGTGAAATCTTTCCAGCATTTCATCACAACCTTCATTCCCAGCTTCATTCTTCTTTTGGCAATCTTCCTGGGTTATTCTAGTTTCTGTATCATCACATTACAAAATTCTGTTAGCAATTTCATTAAACAAATTCATTTGTTTACCTCCTTGGAATATCACTTCAGCATTTTCATTATGCTTATGCTCCATAATAGCTTCAACTGGCTGCCTTACACCAAACAATAACTCATCTATGAATTCTTTCTGCTGCAACAAATCAGTACCTTCCTCCTCTGAAAGGCATTCTCCATCATACTTCACCTCAAGCGTTTCATTCATTTATGTGACAATTTCACCAGACTGTCCACCATCTTCCGCACATCCTGCAAACATACATAAACTACGAGATTTAAAAATACAAGGCTTTATAGCCTCATCTGCTTCTCTTGTCAACATATCTTCCAACTCTTCTGAACTATTCCAATAGTCCATGAGATCCTTCTCATTGATCTCATCATCCATAATTTCACCCTGTTCTGAGCCACAAATGGAAACTTCCATTTTCAACTCAGTCTCTCTGGGTTCTCCACATCTCAATTTCACATTCATCATCTGCTCGAACTTCCTCAGCTCTTCTGTCAACTAAATGTTTACCTGTTGTTCCCTCTTTGCGTGTAACCTCTGCCACTTCACTTTCTTCCTCATGGTCCAACCATGTCTCTAGTTTTTCGTATTTCTCTGCAACAATTCCATCAATAACTCAAGGTGAATTTCTATCTCAGTTTTCTCCCGCTCATACTCTTCATCAATCAACTGCTTACATATGCCATTTACCTTGGCATTTTCCTTCTTCTTTCTTCTGCTGTGGTCTTCATCAGATCTTTTGAAATGACTATCACCAGTCATCTTCTCCTCCTTTGTGAACTTCATTTGTTCACGTGTGGATTTCATTCGAATCCCCTTTTTAACAAGCCTCCATACTTGCCATCAACAATACAAGCTCTCTTCCTGCGCTTGACCTCTTGCGGTTCTCTGTCTTGGAATCATTTCTGGAAACTCTCTTACTCCTCTTTGTTGCAAACAACAACTTCAGTAATGCTTGTGTTACAATGACCAACTCTTTGGGTGTCGGGCTCCGCCGATTATGCACCCAATTACATTCAAGCCTTTGACTTGGCTTACGACTCTTTGACTCTAGACTTTACATCAACTCTTCATCTTGGATGAAAAATACACCCTCTTGTACAATAACTCAATGGTTTAACTTGACTCAAGATATCCAAATGAAATTTTCATTTGACCTTAACCTCTGATTTGACTTCAAGGCTTGACCCAATAATTACAATTGTGGATATTTTGACTCTAATTCATTTTATACAACATTCCAATGAACATCCACCCTTAATGCATTCTCATGATGTAAAATCTTCACTTTCTCTCATACTCCATCCTTATGAAAATATCACAAGTCACTAATTACATCATATCCCTTTATCACTTCACATGATACTTAGCCTTTAAATCAAAAAATGCAATCCGTTTTTCCCAAGATTTATTTTATGGTGAAAATAAATAAACCATTCAATTTTCAACATTCAAAAATACCTTTTTGAATTATCATACCTTATGCTCCCGTCAAGTTTATTAATAAACCTTCTCTTTGCAATTTCAACTCTCTGGATTTCACTTTTTTGTGCCACCTTTTTCACTGTAAATATTCACATGCTGCTCACCATCTTAGCGCAAACAGTTTACCTGCACTTCCATGCACCATACAACTGCACATTATAATTTGTACATCAATTCACATCTCTTCACCTTTGTACAAAGAACAATCTATTCATGTTTTCAACCTCTTTGATGAATAATGTACAATTCGTACATTGTGCTCATCCTGAATAACACCTCCTTAGGTGCTGCCACATGATGGTAAAAATAAGGATTCTACAACATTAAGCAATTGTGGTTTGTTTGTGTTTTCAACCTTGAAACACAAATCAAAAGAATTCTCCCATTTCCAACTACAAGCCTTGATCCAAAATGACACAACTAAGATTGCGAAGAACCCACACTATGCATAATAAACCATCTCATATATTAATGCATGCTTCTCTTGATGTCACCCAGGATAGCACATTCTCCTTTTCCATTCATTTAAGCAGAACTTAATTTCCTTTAAAACTGTTGTGGTGATAAACCCTTATACATCCGCATTTAAAACATTTTCACTTCAATTCTGAGCATGTTGACATATATATAAATCATTCCCGCAAAAATAATTATCTATAATTTCGATTTTGGTTAAGAAAACCAAAAATGTCAACATATAATATGCTTGTCCCACAATTTTACTTAACATACCTTTTCAATTTTATGCTCCCTTCTAATTTGTTCGAGTG
Organism: Pinus albicaulis; assembly: GCA_034641835.2. Classification (NCBI taxonomy): domain Eukaryota; kingdom Viridiplantae; phylum Streptophyta; class Pinopsida; order Pinales; family Pinaceae; genus Pinus; species Pinus albicaulis. The sequence continues at coordinate 116,295 of JAXQQM020077479.1, read as the reverse complement.
AACCTACTCTCAGCCCATTGACTGGTTTCTTCACAAGCAAGATCTCCAAATGCGCTTACACATTTCTGTCCATGCGAATTTCAAATTTGCAATTTCAGTTTTACTGCTCCACGACCTTTAATTATCGCAGATCATGATTGTGCTTGCAATCATTGAGATCTCCACCGATCTCTGTCTCTCCTCGACACATGGCTTCCCTTCTAAGTACAAGCTTGGATTCGTTGCCTGTCACCTTAACTCCAGATTCATTCTTCACATATGATGGAACTGATTCGTTCCTCATCCCTTAATGTGCAATTCTGATTTCCATACCAATTTAAAGTATATAAATAATGATCCTTATTTAAAACTTTACAAGTTACAATTCCCTTTGTAGCTTCATTATTGAACTATACAAATATTATCTCATTACCAAAATTCGAAGTAAGTACTAAGGGAAACATTGCTATATGTAACAATGTGAACTAACGAAGTTCGTTTCATTATTGAGGACACATTACCAAACATGAAATCCACTTAAGGAAACACACACTGCATTCCCTTTTGAGTTTTCTGCCAATACAACTTACCACACAGGAAATCAAACAAATAGCAATTAGATAATATGATGTCAACTGACTGTATAGGCATATCGGAATGGCGTTGTCTGTTAATACAGATATCGAATGCTGGCTTTAACCATACCCCACGAAAAATTGCGTTGTGTTTCTCGTGCATTCTCACAGGAACTTGAACCATACATGTCGAAACGCATTATCGTGCAACTGCCTCACGATTTCTATTGTGACTGCGTTAAACTGTTAACACAACGTCAGTTCAATCCACACGGAACGCACACCATCCCTCTGCAGTGATTCATCTTCTCCGCCGCTTGCATCCACACACCAGGTCGCACTCCACTATGTTAAGATTGCTCCTTCACGGCAGTGCATTAAGGCTGTGGTCTTTGACAACCATGCCACTTTCGTGACACCTTTCACCTACGCCATTTCTTCATGCAAACTCCAAGTAACTAAAGTTGCACACCCCAAATCACAGTGTCTCAGTTGTACTAGTCTTCAATCTGCGATTGTGCTTTTAATCTCTGCCGCACTCCACTGCAAGGTGTTAAGACTACTCTTCGTGGTCGGCTATTGATACTGCACTCACGCAATGTGTTAAGGCTGCACACCATGTATTTGTTTTAAAACAAAATCGAACCATCCATTTCAACTGCTAACGCAGTATGGAATCCCATTCACGCTGACTGCATATCATATATCCAGTGAACTCGGTTCCTGCATTCACACACTCATATACAACATATATATATAGTTTGCAGAGATTAAATTCACTCAGGACGCAATTCACATATTTAAGTCAAACCTACAACAATCTATCACACACTAAACTCTAACCTCCAAGACCTCCGATCGCACCTCGCCAGGCATGGATCTCTAGCTTTGATACCAAATGATGCAGGGATTCTGCTATAAAACAGATCCTTACACATAATAGAGTGGGTGTTTCCTTAATATGGAAACTCTTATCCAATTTCTCATTAACACCACATTCAATTCAACTCAAAACATACACAAAGAAGGGAGAGCCAACTAGTAACTAAAGTAATTGCATAAAATACAACCATAAATTTACAAATGCAAATCATTCCTTGGCCAAATATTACAATGGTTGGCCTCTCGGCTCTAACCCTTCACATAAACTCTCACGCTAATTCTCTCTATCTCTCCCTGTCTCCCTCACTCTCACAAGCTTCATATTTATACACAATTATGAATTAACTCCAATCCATGATTTTCTCCACACAAATCTCAACCAAAATCTAAAATAGATTTATCCCTTATTTGACTCAACTGAGTTCCATTGAAGGAATTCCTGATCCCTAAATTATCTACCTAACTCAACTACACTCATATCCTCCATTTATTAAAAGAATATTTACAATAATCCTCACACTCACATTTTCTCTCTTAATTTATTCAAAATGAACATAGTAATTTATAAAATAATTAAAAAGGCATCACCCCCCTAATTACTCAATTAAATAATGAAAATGTTGCTTGATGCTCCTGCATCAACTTTGACCACTAGGATTGTCATATACTTATTAAAATTCTATAGTATCATATCATAATCTTTCATTCACCAATGCATTGAATGTTATTGTGATTAATTAATTAATCAATATATTCAATGATAGTTTGTGTATTAGTGTACCTACAAATCTTATGAAAAATATACTTGTTAATCATATTCATAATAAAAAAATCATGGAAATTTTGTTAATAGGAAATGAATGAAACTATAATTGAATTACTTGTATAAATGAAAACTATGCTAACAGAAAAATGCAACAAATACAAATATACAGGGTACCCTTCCTAGCTTGGGTTACATTATAGAGAGAGTTACATAACTAAAGGAAAATCACTTGATACAAAGATTGACATATGATATTAGGAAATAAACTATATTATTTTAACGTTCATAATCAAGCTACACCATTGTTTTATTCATATCGATATCTATGTATATATCCCCCTAGGCTCTCTAAACCACTTATTATATAATGGTTACGATAATCTTCTAGAGTGTATGCTAGTTATGGCAGTACCCATAGTCCCTGGCCTTCTAATAGGTGGAAATAAAAACATAGGATCATTATTGCCTTAATCGTTGCCTAGTGAAATCATTGACTACTTCCATACTTTAAGAATTTCATGGAAGCATTCATTAAATTCTTCACGCAATTCATTGACTGATCTCCAAGTTGATTTGGTGTTGATCTAGCTCGAATTGTTCCATTATGGTACCCACATTAGCCTGGAGATTGATCACATTGTGTCACTTATTCTATTTGATATGGGATTGGTTTAAGGAGCACATAACCATACGTAGAAGGCCAAGAATCATCTCCAAGTTGTGGTTTCCTATTTGAACTTGTGCATCCATATAAAACAACAAAACTGCTACAGGGATTGGATAGTTGCTACGAGATCTATGATTCTTGTAGCAACAAGTTAGTAAAATGATTTTCAAGCTTATCTGCATATCAAAGGGTGTAAAATGCATATGATAGGAAATTTATACCTTGGAGTCCTTTTCAATATGCATATATATCATGTAGGGAATGAAATAATATGGAAAATGAGTAGTAGTGAGGAACATGATAATGTATTGAAGGTTGAAAAGTATGAGTAGAAGTGACAAAAAGCATCAAAACAAGAGCTAAACAATGAGCTATAACGTATTGCTTGGAAGAAATTTTGACATGCTTTAAAATCTATACAACTTAACACTAATGTGTCTAACCATACAATGAATATAGTATATCATGAACTTTATGCTTGAGTGTATTTCTTATTCAATTCACAAATTTTTATATGTACCATGACCTCAATGCATGCCATAACTAAAAGCATTACATTTTAAGCCTCGTACAATATCAAATTGTCTCCCCGATGGGGGTGACAAACAGGCAATTGGCAGCAAAAGACAAGGGTGTTAAATCCCCTACCATGCGCCATTAATTCTTAGCAAGTGTGTTGAGAACACCTCATTTGGCGAGAGCCTAGTTAATGTTTTGGAGAATGTGTTGGGTTTAATTGTCGTTTTCTTGATAAAGGTACTCATTTGCAGGTTGCAAGAGATGAAGGCAGAGACTATGGCAGGTGTTATCTCTCTAAGCGCCCACGGTGGCTTAATTCTTAAGCCACGCTACACTACTTGTTTGCAAACTATCAAGAGGGGTTATGTTACAAGCAGTATAGTGTGTCATTGGATCTGGAGTTGGTTCAAAATGTGGCTACCTGGGACCCTTGGACATTGTGGCGGGAAGTGGTTTGAGGGAATATGGTGTAGCGTGTGTCTGACATAGATTGTGCGGCCTAGGATGATTGTATCCTAGTTCGGGGGTCATCCAATTTTACTGCAGTGTAGGTAAATTCTTATGGTTTCGTCTGTGTTGTTTTTCTCATATGGAGTTATGAATTGGTTGGTTTTGCTACCCTCACAAGTGTAGTAGAAGGTTTGGGTTTCGCTGTGGCTAGTAACAATTTCTTTAATGAGTCTGATTGTTAACCTTGTGGGTATTGGGGCTATGGGGAAGTTGTATTGGGGGTGGGCCAACGACCTTGGATGGTGGCTTCAAGCAGCGGGTGCCTGATATTTAGTGCGAGGGGTGGTTGAACAGAATTTGTTTGTGTGTGGTTGAGGTGGTGCAGGATTCAGTTTCCAATTTTGTGTTGTAGGTCCAAGGGTTGGTCCCAGAGGGAGTTTACGTTGAGATGATTTTTTGGGTGTGGGACCTCGATAATTATTATGGAAAGGGGATCGCGGAGGGAGATAGAACGACAAAGAGGCCATGCCTACAGGGGTGTCGACCCTCGAGGCATGGGAGCAACACATCCAGTGGATTAGAGGGACATTGGAGAGGAGGAGTAAAAACAACCCAACTCTCCAAGCAGAGTGGAACTTCCTCCCCCCTTTGATTCTATTGAAGCTCAATTGCGTTAGTTCACTCTATTGGTAGAGAAATTAGCTCAGGACCAACACGATGACTGCAATGAGATCATAGCTTTTATGAACGATTTGTAGCATAACCAATGACACATGATGGATAGGTTGGTTTTCGGTGCGGGAAAAAGCGAATACATGATAGGAAGATTGCTTGGAAGGACGCCTGGTGCACATAGAAGCACATGTGCATGAGGCATTTTGCAAACCTTCACCGCCAAGAAATGGACCAGATGATCCTAACTTACGTAACATTGATGTTCATGGATGATGGTTGGTCGCTTTTGGTTTATGGATCTTTTTTTTTTTTTGGTGGGTAGCATGCATGACGTCTTTTAGTTTTATCTTACTTTTGTCTCTATGTTTTTGCAGTACCTTTTAGCCAAAAAGTCCGGTTGAAATGAGGCTGGATGCATTTTGATTATGAAACTGCCAGGATGTAATCTTTTAAAGAATTAATAGAATTTGTTGGCTTAAAAAAAACAATTTGTTAGTTTATACTTGAGTGCCTATTACAAAGTTCAAAACCTTTAACAAATGCCACAATGCCAATATAACTTATACAACATCCTTTGGGCCATGCAAAAATAACTTGTATAACCATTTTTTTTTAAATATCTTTATGTTCCATATGAGTAAAATACATGTTTCGGTCCTTGAGAGACTCTTAGACAACAGGGCTTGAAGCCATTACAAGGATATACTCATTATGAGCTCAAAATGTCACATGGAGGAATTGAACTCGGGTGGGGAGGATAACAACATTTCTCCCAACTATTAGAGCTACATCTGATTGGCTATTTTATAATCAACTTGTCATCACTTATGTAACCATTTCCATCATATGCATTAAAGTGATAGGTTATCACTATCTCAGGTACATTTTCACGTGGACCCCAATGCATGGTTAATGCCTTATAACATAAATTTTATATTGCAACATGACACCAAGACTCATTCTTTTAATCACCAATCATGATTAATGGAGTGTTTTAACAAAATTTAATATAATAAAGACCTTATCAAATGAACATATGAATAACTTCTATTTGAATGCATCCAAAACTTAGACCCAAGCCATCTTTGTCTAAAGAGAACATATACATGCTTCCAAACAAAGTTGAAACATCTCCTAATGGGACCCCTGCCTATCTTCATATAGTTTTGATATATAATAATTAGGAAAATTAATGAGACAATATTTTATTCCAAGACTTGCAACTCTTTGTAGGATTTTAAATCAGTTGGGCCATATTTTGGGTCAATAGTGTGATTACAAAATACGAGGATAAATATCTTATCCATAGAATGCCCATCAAGTCATTGTCTTAGCTCAAGCTACAACAAGACTCAAGAGATGCTCTTCTCCATACCGTAGATTTGTCAAATGCATACGATCTGTTTTTCTCTTAAACATTTTTTTTCCCTTATTCACATGGATTGCTCTTGTTTACTACTCTCCTCTAATATATGGTCAAAGGTACTCCCTTTATTTTCTCTTTCTCCCTCCATTTTCTTCATTATTTTCAACTACCTCAAGCTAGACTAACTACCAACTCCATCAATTATGATACATCACTTTTGCACCCATCACATAAGCTTTTGTAGCATCCAATGTAATGCCTTGGAACCATGAATGTCTCCTTTGCATTGACTTCATACCATAATCAAATGAAAACCCTAGTTTGAATCACCAACGAAATCTTACTTGTGTCAAATTTCCATTAGGTATAAGATTTTGTGATGCCTCACTTCCACATTTCCTCAAAGAACCAAAAGGTGGATTGATCAACTTCGATGATCCTAAAAATTTGATGGCCTACACACAACTTCAGGGTTCAAGAAATGAACTAAATCTTATAAACAACCGATCCCACAATCGTAACATAGAAGGAAACAAATATTTACCCTCGAGAAACTTGACTTGGGAAAACTCTAGTAGAAATGGCTTGATAACTCTTTTTATTTTTAGGTCTTGAAATAAACTTAAGGATTTTCCAAGAGATCTTCCTCTTATGTTCGAGCTTCTTAAACACAAGGTGCACTAACTCTTCCATGCTTGGTAGATACAATAAATAATCTTTTGTGATAGTTGAACAAGATGAATGTGACTTTATCACATGCTCTTCCCATAATGGCTCTCTAGCAACCATTGGAACTGTGCTCCTTATTTTGCAACAATGAAGTCAAATGAAGTTTACCAATATCTGTTGTTGCACCTTCTCAAGGTGCCTTCTGTTGGAAAGTGTAACTAGGTTCGGTCTTCATAATGACTTGTAATTATGAATTTATGTAATTAAGAAGACAAAGATAATAAAATGTATTTTGTAAATGCTTCACTCATGGGTTTCATGAGCAAGGAGTTTTTATTATAGGTCAAAGACTTCTTCTTGATGTCTTTAGGGGTTTGTCACCTTGTCATAAATATATAATTCAAAGTCATGTATATGAAGTGTTGTTACACTTATAAAGGACAATCATTGATGTAATTGTATGCTCCAAAGACCTTGTCAAAGTACTCCTTGAAGACGACCTAGAAGATGTTGGCTCACAATCAGTTGGTAAAGTCAGCCCTATAGCAGAAGCCATGTTGGCCTAGAAGACTTGAGAAAAACCCTATATATACATAGGACTGCGACCTCATTGATGACATACAATTCAGACAAGTTATGTGAAAAAAAGTGCGAGCCAAGGATCTGTCTTGGTGTGAAAGGATAAGGACTAATCTATGAAGAAGGAAGAAGGATAATTACCTCGAAACTTGATCATACTATACCTCACATAATCCAGGAAATCGAGACCTATTCCAGGAAGGGAGAAGTCTGACCTCAATGCATATTAAAAAACTGGAGTTTGGTGCAAAGAGAAGTTTCAAGACAACGAAGAAGAGTCTCATTACAATGAAGAGAAAGGGGTCTCATATACTCTATCTTGAGCATGCTACATCTCTGTATAAGGTCTACAATATAGTGGGAGATAAAGAATTGTAGGAAAGAGTAGAGAATAGGTAGAACGAGGACTACCTTGAATAAGGGTGAATCTGTCTAAAGGACGAAGTAAGACATGATGTGGAACAAAGATTTGGTAACCGAAGAAAGGAATCAAAAGGTAAGGACCGAGCTTCCCTAGGGCTTCCCTAGGGCTGGTGCAGAACGGTGCAGAAAAGGAGATCAACATAAGGAGCCAAGAAAGAGCAGTGACAAGGTCTTGGAGGAATACCGGTGTCAAGGGTCTGTGTCATGGTCATGGTACTTGTCAATTGAAGATCTAGAAGAATAATTACTTTCGGGTTTTCCTCTCTAAGAGGGAGAGGTTTTGGCCCTGGCTTGAAGAGCCAAAATTATGTGTCTCTTGTGTTTTGATAATTGACTCGATGAAAGACATAATAAGCTAATGAAGATAAGATCTAAGTAATAGAAGCATAACAAGTATAACACAAGCAGTTATCAAGTAAGAGAATTGAATTAAACACTGCCCTACTAAATTCTCAACACCTTCAACAACAATTGAACCAACCCCCTTTTCTTCTTTGACTTTCATTTTATCAAAACTCTCCAAGGAGGCCATAGGTCCATTCACCTCAAGAAACCATTATGGAAGGAGAATGAAGCATCAATGTATCCCTATTTTGGTGGAGTAGACATGGAAGGTCGAGATAAGGTTCGCTTCATAAGTGGCTTATTGATAGGTGTTTTCGAATGACCCATTAATCAATTTAGTCCATTAGTTCATCGATTCATTAGGAGTTTACTATAGTGGGTTAACAACATGCTACCATATTTAATCTCTACACTAGCATAAGTTTGACATGCTTTCGAGGTTGGGTTTGACACCTCCCTAATACACTCATCCCACCTCTTGCTTTAGAGTTACCCATTATGCTAGCCTATTGATTTTCTTGGCTAAATAAAATCATGTTGCCTTCTTTGTTTTGATTTGTTGATCCAATGGGCTTTCCTTCACCTACTTTCTACCTTGGTTGATTCTCTAGCCTTTATCCTTTATCAAGCGAAGCCATTCATTTTAGTGGACTGATCCATTAAGGACCATATTCCCCAAAGTGTCTTCAGGTTGGTCATCAATTGTTGATCAACCTGCAAATGGATAATGCATGAATACTTTAGCGCTTTTGAGAACCTTCTCGCAACTTTCTATAAAAAGGTTTCCTAAATCCACCCCACAACTTCCGTATGTTCTTCCACTATTCTCTCCCACGTGACTTTCATAAACCATCAAGGACTATAGGCACAACATGACAAAACCTTTTGTTTGCTAATCATTTGCATAACGAACACTCCAATTAGTGCAAAAAACCCCATGACTTGATGATCTCTCTCATATTGTGACCAAAATCAGAGGCCAAAGAAAAGAAGACTAAACATTTTAATTTTTGAACATTTTTGCTTTACTATCACTAGAATCCAACAAAAAATTATAATTTTATACAAGGAAATTGCTATTTTCAATGGGTAAATGGATTGAGTACCTTTAAATACTCTTACTACTACCTAATCATAACAATTAACATTTATAATTTTATAATTTTTTTCTTTGGTATTATTTATTTACACTGGAAAAATAAAAAAATAAAAAATTTCAATGCATGTGAACTACTTAAAAATAAAATAAAATTATGAAATATAAAACCAACAAAAATACCAAACATAAACCTTTATAATATTTAATAAGGTTTATTATTTAAAATGTATTAAGTGGAAAAATAAAAAAATAAAAAATTCCAATGCATGTGAACTACTTAAAAATAAAATAAAATTATAAAATATAAAACCAACAAAAATACCAAACATAAACCTTTGTATTATTTAAAGTGACCCCAAAAAAATCAATTTCTAATCCATGTGAACTACTGAAACAAAAATATCAAATATGAAATAAGAAAACAACAAAATACCAAATATGAAATTTAAAAACCAAAATTCAACCAAAATTCAAGTCACCAAATATTAAAAATGGGATATAAAAACCAAAATCCTAGTCCAAATAAAATAGGGTGTTATCTAGAATTTGTGGTAGTCTGTCCCAAAATCTTCAAAACTACGCCTCGCTCGTTCGAAAGAGTTGAAACTTGAAATTCTATCCGTTGACAAAAAAAGCAAAAAGCATGCGCAGCACCAAAAGCGCTTGGAATAAAAAAGGGTTTTGTCAACCATTAAAAAAGGGTTGGTATAACAACCGTGGTTGCCAGAGAAAACTTGAGATCGGATGAGGGAAAATGAACTTAAATGAAACACAACATAATTCCTAAATCCAAATCCTCCTCTGGTGGTTGAAGGAAGGAAGGAAGGCAGGCTTGTAAAAGAGGAAGAACTCACAGACCTTTCTTCCGTGTAAACAGAGAAGAATCAGTATGACCAAGGCGTCGGTGAAGGGAAAATACGAAGCAGGTGTGCAAGCTGCCTCCACAACAGCTACTGTGAATGTTGGAGATCTAAAGCTGAAGGCCACATGCACCGATTCAACATTTGTTCATGCCCCCAGCCTCAATGGCATCACTCTGGGGATTGAGAAACCGGGTTTCTTCATGATAGACTATGATCTGCCCAAGAAGGTACATTCCACACTTCTCGATATAGTCTTCTTTAAATGCTAAAATACACGAGTTTCCATATAGTGGTGCGAGAACGTTCGGAGGTATTTATTTTGTTCTTATAATTTTTGGTGATCTGCAGGCTGCGAGATTCCAGTTCATGAGCTCCGCAAAACTTGCGGGCAAACAGCTGAAACTGACATACATCCATGCCCAAAAGGCCAATATGACTGTGTTGGATGGCAATTTGGCCTTTGATCCGTCGAACAAAGTCTCAGCTAAGTATAGCTTTGCATCGGCGAGCGGTCAGCTCAAGTACTCGTATGTCCATGCCGGAGGAGGCATAACATTTGAACCTGCCTATGATTTTGCGAGCAACTCATGGAACTTCTCAATGCAGAAGGCCTACGGAGAAGATACTCTTAAGACTTCGTACGAGCCATCGAAGAATACACTTGGTGTGGAATGGACCAGAGACTCGAAAATTGCAGGGTCTTTTAAGGTATTTTTATTTTTTGAGCTGTTTTTTTGTTTTTACATCATGTATAATCGAGGAAGTAATCGCACTCCACCCTCACACACTTAACCATAGAATGGGGATGCTGGTACCACGCCAGACCTTATGGAGCTCTCTCCCCTTTTCCCGAAATTTCCATAGAGAAGGCGTACCGGATGCCGCAACAGTGGCTGATATGACCAAAAAACCCTAGGAGATTTGATCCCGAGAACTATGTGGACTTAGCACAAGAACATCAACTACTAACCGAGCTAACCTTTTGGACACACTCTATCGATTCCCTGCAGGCTTAAGTCCACTCCTGTGTGCCCTTTGCTGGCTCACGTTGTAGCGGGGTAGCCGTATTTTAATTTGGTGGCCTAGTTGCCCTTGATGTAACAGTGCTCATAAGGGCAACCTCTTCACTAAAAAGAATAATAGAGAAGAGCCGGCATTGTTTCCTCAGAATACACACACACCCACCCTGTAAAACCCACATGCAGAGCATGCAATCTGAATTAGATTGGAGATGAAGAGAATATGTTAATGTTCCCACTTATGAAAAAGAAATTCATCGAGTCCTGTTATGCCAACTGTGACAGGATCTATCAGCTGATTACTGATAATCTTATTATGCGAGAGAACTTTCTGACAGAATTTTAAACAACAGGTCCGCATTTTTGAAAACGGGCTAGAACATTGCATATACGAGAGGATGAGGGGAACACAATACTATGGCCCTACCCTGCTTAGAAAAGTGTATGGGGCCACTCTGACTTTAACTTCCAACCAATACATTGCGTCTGATACAAAGCTAAATTGTTAAATTTAGATAACCATGGTATGTTATATTCTTAAAGGAGTTTTACTTCAATCTTTTTTATAGGCCCGATACAAATTAGCAATCACATAAACATGAAAGTAAAACGCTGATAGAACATAATAATAGATCAACAGAAGACAAACCAATAATATAAATCAGAAATTACTATCCTTCTTGTCCAACAAAGATAGAGAGTAATGTTCGTTACGACAGTCAACAGAATGCACCAGCCAGCAAAGTCTTCTCCAACATCAGATCAGCCAATCCTCCAAGTGTCACACACCCCACAAAGACAGCTCCAAAGAAGTCAACGCTGGTCAACAGAAAAGTCAACGTTGCGGTCAAATGTCTCCCTTTTCCTCGATCTTTGTGCCCTCTAATGCAGCCTCAAGAGATCAGATTTTCTGCACAAGTTGGAGGGCAAAAACTCCAAGATCTGATCCACGGTCAATGCTGGTCAACGCACCAGCAAAACAGCCCTAAAACAGTCCTCACTTCTTCAGCTTCAGATCCGCATGTGTGAGAGAGAGAGGCCTCCAAAGGCTGATCGAACCAATCAGATCACAAGAGAAAATGTGTGATGAGTTGATGAGCAAATTATCTTCAAGTCTCTCTAATTTACATCCATCAGTGAGGGTGTGTGACACATCTATTGGGCTTGCAAGCCTACAATACAAATCTGGACGACCTTGCACATGTGTGGAAAATAAAATCAAAATATATGTTCTGCTTATCCAAACAAGATGATCTTTAGATCAATCTTGCACCTCTCCGAAAGAGGAATCCAACAAAAATATAATCATCATCGTATGAGCAGTGCAACATGGAGTTTGGACCTAATTGCCCAAAATTAACACTCCCTCTCAACTAGGGAGAACTCCATCTGTCCACCTGTGCTATCCAGTGATTAGTACCATCGTGTACTATCATATATCATCCTGCACTCCTGTGTCATCTTGTAGTAACTTGCTTTGTTGGCTCTTCTTCACAAATAGAACAAAAAGGGTGAGTCACAAAGACATCATGCTCTGTTGACCCGAAGTCAGCTTAGAGGTTAAAACCTCTCTCAAACTCAAAAAAGTCTCATACTAACCCGAAGTTAATTTACTGATCCGAAGTCAGTTTAGAGGTAAGAACCTCATCAGACTTGATCTCAGATCAAGGTGTTGGACACGTGCCATCTTAGACATAGAGAGTATGATAATCTCTGATGCGTCCATTGGTCTTGCTATTGGTCTCTATCCACATTTCCCACCACATTGGCCAGATGAGAGGTACTTCCCATGAGTCCGAAACTCCATGGGTAGGATGCGTGTGGGGCATAGATCAAAGAGAGGTGAACCAACTCAATATCATAACGGTGGGGCAAAAGCACAACAAGGTTCGACAAGCCTAGCCCCGTGTGTGCTTATAGCTCCAAGAAGCTGTCCCGAAGCCCCCCCGGAGCTCCCAAAGCTCATTTTCCAACTCAGGCAACATCCTCATAATAAGATTTGTCCACGATTCCAAGCTTCTCAAAGAAGGTTAAGAATTTGACCTTCTCCAGGGGCTTTGTGGGAATATCCGTGACCTGCTCATCAGCCCCAATGTGATCGAGCCTTACGATGCCTCGTTGTACCATATCCCGAATGAAGTGGTACCTAATATCAATATGCTTGGATCGATCGTGGAACATGGGTTTCTCAGAAAGACGAATCCCACTCTGGTTATCACTAAGGATAATGGTGGTATCTAGCACATGTCCAAACAACTCACTAAGAGCTTTCTCAACCAAACAACTTCACAACAGGCCATACTTGTTGCAATGTATTCGACGTCAACGGTGCTCAAAGACACAGACTTCTGCTTCCTGCTTATCCAAGATATCGAAGCAAAACCCAAGGTGAAGCAACATCCAAATGTGCTCTTGCGATCCACCACACTGCCAGCCCAATTGACATCAATATATCCATGGAGTATCAAACTCCCGACAGTGTATCTCAGCCCATGGTTGATTGTGCCCCGAAGATATCTCAATAGATTCTTGGCACCAATCTAGTGAATGTGATGAGGTTCAACTATATGTTGACTCAAAGTGTTCACTGCAAATCATACGTCCGGACGGGAGTTCACTAAGAACATTAGGGCCCCCACGAGTTGTCGATACTCGGTGGGATTTCCCACCTTGGGCCCAACAACGCTTCCACACAACTTCTTAATGTTGAGTTCCATCGGTGTCGACACAAACTTACAATCCACCATACCAAATCTCTCCAGTAGCTTCACGACATATTTTCCTTTAGAAAGGAAAATCTCGCCTGGCCTTTGCCAGACCTCCAAGCCTAGGAAATAATGCATCAGTCCTAGGTCTTTCATTTCAAACTCGGAAGCTAGCTCCCTCTTACATTGATGAATGAGCGGGTCAGCACCTGTTAGGAAGAGATTGTCCACATAGAGAACCAGAATGAGAGGCCTTTCTTTATCAACCTTAAAATAAAGGTTTGGATCTGCATCACTTCGAGTGAAGCCCAACTTCATCAAGTAGCTATCTATCCTCTCATACCAAGCCCTGGGGCCTTGCTTCAACCCATAGAGGGCTTTTTTCAACCTGCAAACATAGGTGTCTTTCTCTTGGACTTCGAATCCCAGAGGTTGCTCCACATAAACCTCTTCCTTTATTGAACCATGCAGAAAGGCAGTCTTCACATCCATCTGATGGAGACTCCATCCTTGCGTTGCAGCAAGGGCAATGATAGGTCGGATGGTGGTATAGCATGTGACAGGTGCAAATATATCATCATAGTCTATGCCTTCTTTTTGAGAGAAGCCTCGGGCAACAAATCTTTCCTTGTACTTTACAACACTTCCATTAGCTCCATGCTTGATCTCGAAGAGCCATTTTGAGTTGACGACAGATTTGTCCTCCGGTTTCGAGACCACTTCCCAGACATCATTCTTCCTGATAGATTCATATTCTTTTTGTTGAAATTTGGTTACCGAATGATAGGTGGTTCCCTAAGGCTTTGATCTTTGGCTTAGGGAAAAATGTCCAAAAGAATTTAATTTTTCTTCTAAAATGACTTTAAGTGATAAAGTTACTAAAGTCTAATTTTAAAGTGACTTTAATAAAAGTCAATGTGAAATTAGAAAGTGAAAAGTGACTTTGGAAATAAATGACTAAGTGGGTCTTTATTAAAGTGGGGTGAATTAAAAAATAGAAAGTGAGATTTAAATGAGCATTTAATCTCAGCCCTAGATCTAAAGCTATCTCAGCCATTGGATTTAGGGATTCTCCAAAAGTCACTTAGGGTTAGGTTAAAGAAGGAAAATGAGGGAAAAGGTCATTCATTATTTCATGAGTAGATTGAGAGAAGGAGAGGAAGAGAGCAAAGGATATTCTTGAGCAGAGAAGGAGGAGGAAGAACAACACCTTGGCACGCATACTGAGGCAACAAGATTTCATCAGATCCGTACAACAAGTAGCAGCACGAAGTTCAAGGCAAGTGGCACGAATTTCTAGAAGGGAAAACATCATTTAATGCAACACGAATTTCGAGGTCCATACAACAGTTAAGGAGGCATGGAAACCGAGGTCCATATAGCAGCAAAACATATATGTTTTCCTGAAATCCGTACAGCAGTTTTCAGCACGCAAATTGAGGTCAATACAATAGCCATAAAACACGTTTTTCGAGGTAGCAAGTGGCACAATTTTCGAGGAGGCCGTGCAACTGTTCCGGCACTGTTTTCGGTCCTGTCCATACAACATTTAAGGCTATACTTTCTGCTGTAATTTTTGGTTTCTGTTTGGCACGAAAATCGAGGCGGAGGTTGTGCACGATTTTCGAGATAAGTAAAAATACTGGTTGCTGGAATTTTTCTGTGTTTTGTATTTCTCTGTAAAATATATTTATCAGAAATAAAAGAGAGCTTTTGAACTGGTTTTCTCCAAGAGTTGTAGGGGGTTTTACTAGGGTCAAGTTGACCAAAAATCAGCGTATCAAAATTCTGTGTGTCGCTGATTTATTTTTCTGAGTTTTATTTCTGCATTTCAGCATTGTGAAATTTCCAGAATTAGTGTTTTCAGAGAATATTTATTTTTTCTAGCTTGTTGAATGTATGGCTATGGGAATGGACATTTAACTATATGGGAGAAATAAGGAGAAACTGAAAACCGTTATTGGGTATTAAAATTTCTACATGGTATTAGAGTTATTTTGTTGAAAAAGGCAGTTTGGGACAACAAGAAGAAAAATTACAGCAAACTAATTTTTCACACATAAATCATTACATTTACTACCGCAGTGTTATTTTCAGTTTATTAAGATAGCAAGCATGTCTTTGGGCTTGAGGGTGGAGGATAGGTTGGATGGGCATAGTAGCTACAATGTTTGGAAGGAGAGAATGCAGAGCATCTTTGAGGAGGGAGAAGTCTGGGATATCATGGTGCATATCGCACAACACCCTGTTAATGTGCCTATTGATGCTATTCAGTTGGCAACCTTTAATAAAAAGAATAATAAGGGTAAGAGACTGATTCTAGATGGAATCAAAGACCATTGCATTCCTTATGTGAGAGGAAAGAGATATGCTTATGAGATGTGGACAACATTGACCAATCTCTACCAGAGTACCAATGAGAACAGGAAAATGGTCCTAAGGGAGAAGTTGAAGACCATTAATATGGGTAAGACTGATAGTGCAGCTGGATATCTCACAAATATTACTAATGTGAGAGATGCATTGGCAGTAGTTGGAGAGGTCATTCCACCCACTGAGTTGGTGCGGATTGCAGTGAATGGCCTTCCCAGTTCATGGTTGAACTTTGCTGATGGGTTTGTGCACGTGAGACCCTTCCCTCTTGGGAGAGGTTCTGGGATGATTGCATACAGACAAAAACCAGAAAGAGCCAGCTTGGGGCAGCCAAACCAGTTGAGCAGGATGAGGATGTAGCACTGTTGGCAGGAGGCAAGAAAGGCAAGGGAAAGAAGCAAGCTTCCACAAGTGGTGGTGGGGGCAAAGGCAAAGGTAAAGGTAAATAGGGGAACACACAGAAGGACTATTCCAAGGTAAAGTGTTGGAATTGTTAGAAGATGGGACACTATGCAGTTGTGTGTCTGGAGAAGAAGAAGAAGGGGAAGAACCAGAGCATGGCAGCATCAACAGAGATAGAGGACTTCACAGATAGCTTTGACCGGGAGTTTGGGTTCATTGCTTGTGAGTCCACTAGTGCAGGATCACCTGCCATGGAGGTTGAGAGGGAGTGTGCATTTCCCTCCACTAGCGGAGCATCTTCAGGTATCTGGTATGTTGATAGTGGGGCTTCACGTCATATGACAGGAGTCCGTGAGTACTTCTCAGAGCTTTCAGAGAGTGGCACTGATATAGAGGTAGTACTCGGAGATGACAGCATTGTTAGAGCAGTTGGTGTGGGAACATTGACATTTGATAGGGAACCCAAACCTTTCTCGAAGGTGTCAGATGTTCTATATGTGCCATGTCAGATGTTCTATATGTGCCAAGGATGAGGAAGAACCTCATATCCGTCTCAGCATTGGAGGACAGTGGATATGAGATATTGTTCAGGAGAGGACAGGTGTTGATATATCCTAGGGGCGCTCCAGCAGATTCAGCTAGAGTGATAGGTGTACGCCATGCAAAGGTGTACAAGTTTGCATTTCAACCCCTTTTGGCATTGAGTAGTAGTACCAACAGTAGAGCTAGCAGTTCAGAGCTGTGTGAGATTTGGCATCGCAGGATAGGGCACATGTATCATGGAGCCTTGAGGACATTGCGGGAGATCACTATAGGTGTGCCAGATTTTAGTACTGATCACTTTGATACATGCAGAGGATGTGCTATGGGCAAGTTTGCCAAATCCCCTTTTCCCAGCAGTGACGGCAGATCGACTGGGATACTTGATTTGATTCATTTTGATGTGAGCGGTTGGATGTCTCATGTTTTTTTGAGTGGATATGACTATTATGTTTTATTCATTGATGATCACTCTAGGAGGACCTGGATTTATTTCTTGAAGACCAAGAGTGAGGTCTTCAAGTGGTTTCAGGAGTTCAGAGCTCTTGTGGAGACTCAGACAGGTCGGAAGATCAAGTCTCTGAGGTCGGACAATGGAGGGGAGTACACCCTTAGTGAGTTTGTTGATTATTGTGCGGAGGCAGGCATTTGGAGGGAGTTCACAGTTCCTTACAACCCCCAGCAGAACGGGGTTGCGGAGAGGAAGAACAGATCCATCGGAGGGGCTGCCAAAGCCATGCTACATGATCAGGGGTTACCATTGTTTTTGTGGGCAGAGGCCTGCAACACTGTTGTATATTTGCAGAACAGGAGTCCACATCGTGCCTTGGGGCATGTGACTCCAGAGGAGGCTTTTTTTGGGAAGAAGCCTGATGTTGGTCATCTTCGTATCTTTGGGTGTATTGCATACTCCTATGTACCCAAGGAGAAGAGGACCAAACTAGAGCCCACCGCAGAGAAGGGTGTCTTTGTGGGCTATAGTGAGACCTCGAAGGCCTTTCGGATTTATATTCCCGCACAGAGGAGAGTTGTTGTCAGGCAGGATGTGAAGTTCGAGGAGGACAGGGCCTTCAGGAGGTCACGGGAGATAGACTATCTGGATCGACCAAACCCTCAGGAGCAGTTGAGTCAGTCGCAGGGATCCAGTGGGTAGGGATCAGGAAGTACATCGATTACGGTGTCAGGTCTGTCAGTGAGCAATGGCTCACAGAGTCAGAGGGGTGGTGCTTCGGGCAGCATGCATAGCAGTCCGCAGAGCAGTTCACTAGGGAGTCCACTGATGGACAGTTCACACGGTACTTCAGCGTCTACAGGTTCAGGTTCAGGCAGGAGGACAGCAGACAGACAGTCAGGAGTTCAGGCTCTTGATGATGATGAGGAGGAGTTTCATTCTCCGGTGGGAGAAGTGTGCTCAGGGAAGAGGAAGCCCAAGTGGCTTCAGGATACCTTGAGAAAGGCCACATCTGTTGCTGGGCCTAAGAGGCCGGTCAGAGAGAGCAGACCACCTGAGAGGTTTTGTAGCTATATGGCAATGGTTGCCAACATCATTGACTCTGAGCCTTCTAGCTATGAGGAGGCAGCTAGCCAGCAGGTCTGGAGAGAGGCCATGCAGGAGGAGTATTCTTCTATCATGAAGAATGATGTTTGGGAGGTGGTGTCGAGGCCTGAGGGCAAATTCGTGGTTACTTCCAGATGGCTTTACAAGGTAAAGCATGCTGCAGATGGCAGCATTGAGAAATTCAAGGCAAGGTTTGTGGCTAGAGGGTTCTCCCAGGTAGAGGGAGTTGATTATGAGGAGACCTTCGCTCCCGTGGCTCGATATACTTCGATTCGCTCCATCATATCGATAGCAGCAGAGATGGGTTGGAAGATCCACTAGATGGATGTGAAGATCACATTTCTCAATGGCTTCATACAGGAGGAGGTGTACATTGAGCAGCCACAGGGCTTTGAGGTGCATGGGAAGGAGTCCCATGTGTGCAGACTGAAGAAGGCCCTTTATGGCCTGAAGCAAGCTCCCAGAGCTTGGTACTCCAGGATAGATACATACTTGTAGGAGATGGGTTTCACAAAGAGTGAGGCAGATCTGAACCTTTACTATATTGTGATAGGTGAGGAGCCTCTCATTCTGGTGCTGTATGTGGATGACTTAGTCATTACAGGTGCAGAGAGACTCATAGAGCACTGCAAGAGAGATCTTGCGTCGGAGTTTGAGATGAAGGACATCGGCTTGATGCATTAATTTTTGGGTTTGGAGGTGTGGCAGGAGGAGGGGAATTTCTTCCTGGGACAGGGGAAGTATATTGTGGACATCCTTGGCAGATTCCACATGGAGGATTGTAGACCCATGTCGACACCGATGATCACCAACTGGAAGAAGCTTCATGCTTCGGATTCCGAGTTGGTGGATCCCACATTGTACAGACAGCCGATTGGTTCCTTGATGTATTTGGTCAACACTAGACCAGATATTTGTTTTGCAGTCAACACGATGAGTCAGTTTATGTGTGAGCCTAGGAAGGTTCACTGGGTGGCTGCAAAACACATTTTGCGGTACTTGCAGGGGACAGTGGATTATGGTCTGGACTACAGGCAGGGGGATGGAGTGAGATTGGTAGGTTACACTGATTCTGATTGGGCAGGTTGTGCTTCTGATAGGAAGAGTACTTCAGGGTGCTGTTTTGGGTTGGGTTCGGCAGTGGTGTCATGGTTCAGCCGGAAGCAGCAGTCAGTAGCATTGAGTTCAGCGGAAGCAGAGTATATGGCAGCCAGTCTAGCTAGTTGTGAGGCCATCTGGCTTCGCAAGATGTTGTTTGGTTTATTTGGTCAGCCGTTGAGACCTTCAGTGATTTACTGTGATAATCAGAGTTGCATTAAACTCACGGAGAATCCAGTATTTCATGACAAGTCAAAGCATATCGGGATCAAATATCATTTCATCAGAGACTATGTTCAGAAGGGAGCTGTGAAGCTTGAGTATATTCCCACTGATGAGCAGGTTGCAGATATTTTTACCAAAGCCTTACCACGGGGCAAGCATGTCTACTTCAAAGACAAGATGGGTGTGGTGAGGAACATCTTCCTCGGTAAGAGGGAGTGTTGAAATTTGGTTACCGGAGGATAGGTGGTTCCCTAAGGCTTTGATCTTTGGCCTAGGGAGAAGTGTCCAAAACAATTTAATTTTTCTCCTAAAGTGACTTTATAAAGTTATAAATCAAATCTAATTTAAAAGTGACTTTAAGTGATAAAGTTACTAAAGTCTAATTTTAAAGTGACTTTAATAAAGTCAATGTGAAATTAGAAAGTGAAAAGTGACTTTGGAAATAAATGACTTAAGTGGGTCTTTATTAAAGTGGGGTGAATTAAAAATAGAAAGTGGGATTTAAATGAACATTTAATCTCAGCCCTAGATTTAAAGCTATCTCAGCCATTGGATTTAGGGATTCCCCAAAAGTCACTTAGGGTTAGGTTAAAGGAGGAAAATGAGGGAAAAGGTCATTCATTCTTTCATGAGCAGATTGAGAGAAGGAGAGGAAGAGAGTAAAGGATATTTCTGAGCAGAGAAGAAAGAGGAAGAACAACACTTTGGCACGCATACCGAGACAACAAGATTTCAACAAATCCGTACAGTAAGCAACATCACGAAGTTCAAGGCAAATGGCATGAATTTCGAGGAGGGAAAACATCATTTAATGCAGCACAAATTTCGAGGTCCGTACAACAGTTAAGGAGGCACGAAAATTGAGGTCCGTACAACAGCAAAACAAATATGTTTTCTTGAAATCTATACAGCAGTTTTCAGCACGCAAATCAAGGTCAGTACAACTGCTGTACATCACGTTTTTCGAGGTAGCAAGTGGCACAGTTTTCGAGGAGGTCGTACAACTGTTCATGCACTGTTTTCGGTGCTGTCCGTACAGCATTTAAGGCTGTACTTTCTGCTGTAATTTTCTGTTTCTGTTTGGCATGAAAATTGAGGCAGAGGTTGTGCACGGTTTTCGAGATAAGTAAAAATACTGGTTGCTGGAATTTTTCTGTGTTTTCTATTTCTCTGTAAAAAATATTTATCAGAAATAAAAGACAACTTTCGAACTGGTTTTCCCCAAGAGTTGTAGGGGGTTTTTCTAGGGTCAAGTTGACCAAAAATCAACGTGTCAAAATTTTGTGTGTGGCTGATTATTTTTCTGAGTTTTATTTCTGTATTTCAACATTGTGAAATTTCTAGAATTAGTGTTTTCAGAAAATATTTATTTTTTCCAGCTTGTTGAATGTATGGCTATGGGAATGGGCATTTAACTATATGGGAGAAATAAGGAGAAACTGAAAACCGGTGTTGGGTATTAAAATTTCTACACTTTGTGCATAGCATCCTTCCAAACTTGATGCTTTACGACTTCATCAAATGATCTATGCTCAGATTGTACAATTGTACTAATGCCTGCTAGATACCCTTGGTATCTATTCAGCTTCTTACTTTCACGGAATGTCCCCCTTGGGGCAATAAGTCTCTCGGCATCTTCGAGAGTGTCCCTAAGCCATGAGGGTCTCTTCTTATTTGAAGGAGGTGGATCAATAGGATCCATTGGTCCTTCAACATTAGGCATCGGTTCATCCTTTGATTCTTCTTGCCTTCCAACTTCTTCTTCTTCTTTGTCTTCCTTTGAGCTAGGAAGATTTCTTACTCTCTTGAGGGCAACATCTTCATCAAAGGTGACATCGTGGCATATCTCCACTTCTCTTTGACCAGACACATAGATTCTATATGGCTTCGAAATTTCATTGTAGCCCACAAACATTCCATTCTTTCCAGAAGCATCCAGCTTGCTTCTCTTTTCTTTCGGTACATGAAAGTAAACAGGACTACCAAAAGCTCTAAAATGAGAAACATCAGGTTTCTTACCAGAGAAGACTTCTTCGGGAGTCTTGGAGTCCAAAGCAGAATGCGGGCATCTATTTTGAACGTACACAGTAGTGTTCGCAGCTTCTCCCCATAGAAACTTCGGAAGACCTTGGTCATATAGCATGGTGCGGGCAGCTTCCACAATGGTCCTGTTCTTTCTTTCAACAACAACATTTTGCTCAGGAGTATACACAGTTGTGGTCTCCCTCTTAATGCCAGCTTCTTTGCAAAAGTCATTGAACTCATTTGACTCATACTCAGTCCCATTGTTGATCCTCAAAATTTTGATTTTCTTCCCGGTTTGATTTTCAACCAAGGCCTTGAAGGTACAAAACCATTTGAATGCTTCGTCCTTCTTCTTCAAGAAATATATCCAGGACTTGCAAGAGAAGTCATCTATAAAAGTCATGTAATAGGAACATCCTCCAAGGATGTTACGGGCAGCATACCAAATAAATTAGAATGTGTCAATTGCACACTATCAGATGTCTTTGTGACACTTGAAGGGAATGGTCCCCTTGTATGCTTCCCTTTGGCACAACCTTGACATATACCTTCATGATCATCTTTAAACTTGGGCATCCTTGTCACCACCTTCCTTGCTTCGGGAAGGGCTTTGTAATGAAGGTGTGCAAACCTCCGGTGCCAGAACTCAGCTTGAAGAGTTGTATCACATGACATAGCCCCCAACGAACTTCCTCCAACTTGGTAGAGTGTATCAACTCTAAAACCAATAGTAAGAGCTTCTTTGAAGTTCTTCTTCTAGATGCGTACCTTTCCATCAACGAATGCCACCTTGAATCCTTTGTCTTCCATTGCCGAAATAGACACAAGGTTTTTCTTCAAATCAGGTATGTACAACACATCTTGTAAGCAGAGGACTTGACCTTGAGACAGATGAAGGGTCATAGTCCCCGTCCCTTTCACGGGATAGGTGGAATTATCTCCAAGGATAATTTCTAAATTTTTATCAATCAAATCAGAGAGGGCTTCTTTATAACTAGTGAGGTGCCTTGAAACCAGACATCCAGGGTGTTGGGAGGAGATGCTGCAGAGAGGGCAGAAACAAGAATATATTCATTTTTCTTATTATCAATAACATTAGATTCGTTGTACCTGGAATTTCTTGACCTCTTGAAAGGTTTCCCATTTCCACTACGATCAGAGGGAGCCTTCCTCTTTCCTTTGAACCTGTTGTTCCTTTGATTGCCATTCCCCATGAAGTTGTTGTTGTCATCATCCCTGGGAGAGTCCCTTCTATTGGGGTACTCTCTTGCATAGTGACCAAACTCGTTACAAGTGTAACATCTTCCTTTCCTTCCTTTGGGCCCCGCTCTTCCATGGTTTTGATTTCTCGGACCACCATTGTTCCTCTTCTTTGCATGAGCGGCAAAGGTCGTAGGGTCACCTCCATTTCCATTAGAGGGATGATCTCTCTCCATCATTCTTGTCTACTCTTAGGTGCATCTCATTAATATTTCATCAAAATCAGGAATGACATTATTATTAAGAATAATAGTATTGAATACATACCAATCACGGGGGAGACCTCCAAGCGCAATGAGAACCATCTCTTGATCAACTATTTCTTCTGCAATAGCTAAGAGATTGTTCTTGATTTCAGTGAGCCTCATAAAGTAGGATTGAATGGATTCTTTGCCCTTCTTGATATTCTTCAATTGATTCTTGAAGAAAAGCATTTGATTAGCATTGCTAACCCTGAACATGCTAACCAACTTATCATACATCTCTTTAGATGTGCCCAGCTCATAGATGTAAGCAACCAAGTGCTTATGAATTGAATCCCTGATAATCATCGTTGCTTTGATTTCCCCTTTTCTATACTTCGCCTTTGTGGTAGTAGGTGCATTCGCCTTTGTGGTAGCAAGTGCATTTGATGGAGGCTCATGAATCTTCCCCTGCACATAATCCATGACATCTTGATCTTCTAATGCCAAATCCAAGGACATCTTCCATGCATGATAATCAGACTTGTCAGTCAACTTATCATCAGATTTGAAACCCTTATAGGTTGAGGAGGCCATTGGTCCTTGATAGGATTTCTCCTTCGGTGATTGTTTTTCACACTAGCTTGGGCTTTGTCTTCACCTTAGTTCTGATACCATGTTAAATTTAGATAACCATGGTATGTTCTATGCTTAAAGCAGTTTTACTTCAACCTTTCTTATAGGCCCGATACAAATTAGCAATCACATAAACATGAAAGTAAAATGCTGATAGAACATAATAATAGATCAACAGAAGACAAGCTAATAATATAAACCAAAATTTACAATTCTTCTTGTCAAGCAAATATAGAGAGTAATGTTCGTTATGGCAGTCAACAGGATGCACCAGCCAACAAAGCCTTCTCCAACATCAGATCAGCCAATCCTCCAAGTGTCACACACACCCCACAAAGACAACTCAAAAAAGTCAATGCTAGTCAACAAAAAAGTCAACGTTGCGGTTTAGGGCTGTGGTCAAAGGTCTCCCTTTTCCTCGATCTTTGTGCCCTCTAATGCGGCCTCAAGAGATCAGATTTCTGCACAAGTTGGAGGTCAAAACTCCAACGTTGGTCAACGCACCATCAAAAGAGCCCTAAAATCGTCTGCACTTTTTCAGCTTCAGATCCACACGTGAGAGAGAGAGGCCTCCAAAGGCTGATCAAACCAATCAGATCACAAGAGAAAATGTGTGATGAGTTGATGAGCAAATGGTCTTCAAGTCTCTCCAATTTATATCCATCAGTGAGGGTGTGTGACACATCTATTGGGCTTGCAAGCCTACATTACAAATATGGCCGACCTTGCACATGTGTGGAAAATAAAATCAAAATATATGTTCTGTTCATCTAAACAAGATGATCTTTAGATCAATCTTGCACCTCTCCGAAAGAGGAATCCAACAAAATTATAATCATCATCATATGAGTAGTGCAACATGGAGTTTGGACGTAGTTGCCCAAAAAATAATAAATGTAATAGGAAACGTGAGAACATAGGTGTGTTGTTAAACTCTGAAGATGTTCTATGCTAGATGCAAATTTACTTTAGACTTCTAGGGCAATCACATGAAAGTAAGATGCAGATAGAACATACCAATAGATCGATAGAAGTCAAGCCAAAAACAGAGATAAAGAATGGTGGCGTTACGGCGATCAGCAGGATGCTTCAATCAGCAAAATCTCCATAGGGCAGCGAACCCAATGTGTCACACAACCCTAAGACGGCTCATAAAAAATGCTCCACCAAGACGCTGCACCAAGAAGCCCTAACCACAAAGAACGCTGCTCCAACACCATCCAGGAAAGAAGAGAATGCCTCCACAAAATGTGTGTCAAATGAACTCCAAGTCTCTCCAATATATAGTCATCTGTAGGGGTGTGTGACACATCTCTTATGCATGTGGGATAAATCAGGTTGACCTTGCACATATGGAATAAATTCAAAATACATGTTCTGCTCATTCGATCAAGATGATCTTTACATCGATCTTGCACCTCTCCAAAAGAGGAATCCAATAAAAATGTTGGCATCGTCATCTGAGCATCACAATATGGAGTTTGGACCTAGTTGTCCAAAATTAACACTCCCTCTCAACTAGGGAGAACTCCATCCATCAGTGCCATCCAAACATCGTGCGTCATCCCGCCGTAACTTGCTTTGCTGGCTCTTTATTTCAGAACAAAGGGTGAGTCACAAAGACATCACTCCCGACTGACAAAATCAGCTTAGAGGTCCGAAACCTCTATAGGAGTCAAAGGAGTCTCATACTAACCCGAAGTTAGTTTAACTGACTCGAAGTCAGTTGGAGGTTCGAAACCTCACTTGGACTCAAAAGAGTCATATACTAACCCGAAGTTAGTTTAACTGACCCTTAACTGACCCGAAGTTAGTTTAACTGACCCTTAACTGACCCGAAGTCAGTTGGAGGTTTGAAACCTCACTTGAATTGATCCCAGATCAAGTGGTGGACACGTGCCATCCTAGACATAGAGAGTACGACAATCTCCGATGCGTCCATTGGTCTTGCTATTTTGGTCTTTGTTCACATTTCCCATCTCATTGGCCAAATGAGAGGTACTTCCCATCAGTCCGGTACTCCTTGGGTAGGATGCATACGGGGCACAAATCAAAGAGAAGTAAACCAACTCAATATCATCACGGTGGGGCGGAAGCACACCAACAAGGTTCGCCAAGCCTAGCCCTGTGGTTGCTTATAGCTTCGAGAAGCTTTCCCCAAAGCCCCCCTGGAGCTCCTAGAGCTCGTCGTCCAACAGGACCCTCCAAATAGGGTCGTTCCACGATTCCAGTATTCTCACGGAAGGTTAGGAACTTGACCTTCCTCAAGGGCTTTGTGAGAATATCCGCGACCTGCTCATTAGTTCCTATATGATCGAGCCTTACGACGCCTCGCTGTACCATATCCCGGATAAAATGGTACCAGACATCAACATGCTTGGATCGATCATGGAACACAGGATTCTCTGACAAACAAATCCCCCTTTGGTTATCACAAAGGATAACGATGTCATCTAGCACATGCTTGAGCAACTCACTGAAGAGCTTTCACAACCAAGTGGCTTAACAATAGGCCATACACGCTGCAATGTATTTGGCCTCAGCGGTGCTCAAAACTACCGACTTCTGCTTCCTGCTCGAAGCAGACCCAAGTGTGAAGCAACATCCATATGTGCTCTTGCGATCCACCACACTGCCAATCCAATCGGCATCACTATATCCACGGAGTCTCAAACTCCTGGCAGTGTATCTTAGACCATGGTCTATCATGCCCCAGAGATATCTCAAGAGTCTCTTGGCACCAACTCAGTGAATGTTATGAGGATCAACCACGTGTTGACTCAAAGTGTTCACTGTACAACATACGTCCGGACGGATGTTCCCTACAAACATCAGGGCCCCTACGAGTTGTCGATACTCGGTAGGATTTGCTAGCACGGGCCCAACATCATTTCCACTCAACTTCTTAAGGTTGAGCTTTATTGGAGTCGACACAGACTTATAGTCTATCATTCCAAATCTTTCCAGCAACTTCACAATGTATTTTACTTGAGAGAGGAAAATCTCGCTAGGTCTATGCCAGACCTCCAGGTCTAGGAACTAATGCATTAGTCCTAGGTCCTTCATCTTGAACTCAGAAGCGAGCTCCCTCTTACACTGATGAATGAGAGGGTTAGCACTTGTCAGGAAGAGATCGTTCACATAGAGAACTAGAATGAGAGGCTTTTCTCTATCAACCTTGAGGTAAGGTTCGGATCAACATTACTTCGGGTGAAGCCCAGCTTCATCAAGTAGCTATCTATCCTCTCGTACCAAGCCCTAGGGGCTTGCTTCAACCCATAGAGGGCTTTCTTCAACCTGCATACATGGGAGTCTCTATCTTGGACTTCGAACCCCAGAGGTTGCTTCATATACACCTCTTCCTTCATTGAACCATGCAGAAAAAACAGTCTTCACATCCATTTGATGTAGACTCCATCCTTGCATAGCAGCAAGGGTAATAATAGATCACAGGTGCAATCATAATCTATGTCTTCCTTGAGAGAAGCCTCAGGCAACAAATCTTGCATTATACTTTTCAGCACTCCCACCAGATCAATGCTTGATCTTACAGAGCCATTTTGAGGTGACAACAGCTTTGTCCTCCGGTCTCGGAACCACATCCCAGACATCATTCTTCATAATGGACTCCTGCTCTTCGTGTATGGCATCCTTCCAGACTTGATGCTTTACGGCTTCTTCAAATGATCCAGGCTCATATTGTACACATGGCTGCTGGATACCCTTGGTATCTATACGGCTTCTTGCTTTCCCGGAATGTCCCCCTTTGGGGCCATATGTATCTTGGCATCTCCGAGAGAGTCTCTGAGCCATGAGGGTCTTCTCCTTTTTCTTTTCCCCCTTTTCTTCTAGCAATGTCATTTGCTTAGGAGCATACATGGTTGTGGTCTCCCTCTTAATGCCAACTCCTCTTGTGAGAGAAGACATCTATAAGAACATCCTACCAAGGATTTCACAGACAACATATTAGATAAGTCAGAGTGTATCAGATGTCTTTGTGACACTTGAGGAATGAAGAAAAGTCCCCTATGCTTTCCTTTGGCACAACCTTGACAAATGCCTTAATGATTATTTTGAATTCGGGCATCCGAGACACCAACTCGGAAAGGGCTTTGTAATGATAAGCCTGAATCTTATTCACCCCACTGTTAAGGCCATACAAGAATCATAGCCATATACTGCCATATATCTGTCATACATCTAGATATGTATCATATGTTTTCATATCACTGATTACATTGTTGCCATAATATTATCATACACATCACTATGGTTATATATATTTTTCCATATGCTTCTGAAGGTACCACAGACCAAGTTCATATAGTTTCTGCCCTATACAATGAAGTCATATATACTTTGCCATATGTCACTGTTCTAAGGCTCATCGAACAACCATTGATATTATCCTTAGACAGCAGTCAAAGACAGACAAACTTTCCATGTAAGAATTAATTTTACATACCTCTTCTTTTGTCTGTCTTCTTACAGTAGATTTCCAAAGCACTGTACGTATCAACTTAGCAATTCTGCCTTCACATAATAATTGAGCTGCTTACTTATTGTCATCTTTTCAGGGTCTTGACCCTTGGCTTCAAGGCATGAAAAACATAAACTGATCCTTTAATTTGGGCAAAACTTGGCCTTGGAAGGACCATAAAAAATCGATCCTCCTTAAGGTCTCAAGCTGGGAGAGACACTCCTCCTTTACGCTCAACCCTTAAGATTACCCACACAAGTCACCCTACAGGTGGTTGTCCCCAGCAGGAGAACAAACTGACCTCAAATCTTATATTCTTATTGAGCTTAGTGTTCTTCTATTTTCTGGTCCGAGCCTTCAACAGGTGTTAAATCTTATAGGTCTGAAGTTATTAGTATCACCACAGGTCCGAGCACTTTGGAGCCTTTCCACATCACTATTCTGAAACCGCAATACTACCACTGTTCTTGTCCAATTCTGAGCCTTCAACTGAGCTTAAAATTCAAGCCTCTTCAACGATAACTGTTTGAGCTGCAACCTGAGGTGAGGATACTTTTCTGAGGTTTTAGAGATGATAGTCCACTACACTGCTGCAATCCAAGTTCTTTAAATACTTCCCCACAACCAATACTTCTTCAATAAGTCTGAGATTCCAATCTTCAACAAGGGCTTACCATAGGTCCGAAGTCTGTATACTGCTGTAATTAATTGTTCTGGTTAGGGCATTTTGCAGGCTGCACCATTCACTAACCAGCCATTTGAAAACCTCCTTCTAGCTGCGGCCTATGCAAGACAAGGTGCCCTATGTATGGGCTGTTGTTCTGGGCATGTGGCAGCCTTTAAAGACTCCACGTTGGCCTGTTCATGGGTAGAGTTTTGGTCACTGGTTAGGGCTCCCACTGTAACCTACACCAACCCAACCATCTTGCCCAAAACACACCTCAAATGATGCGACCTCCTCTCCTTTACATCCTAGGTGACCTTGCTATGTGAGGAGGCACCTATAGCTCCACGTTAGGGTTGTTTTGACTCTCAAAATGCCACCTACAGGCCTGCGGCCTAGTCATCACAGGTAGGTCCCTTTGTCAGCCTTTTTCAGGAGGATTTGTTGCGTTTTCTTGCCCAGAACAGTCCTCTAGTTTTCCTCTTTCTCCACGTTGTCTAGTCCTCCAAAACACCATTGTTTTGGACTTGCAATCAGTGAGATATGCGGCCCTGTCTATGGCTTACTAATTCTGCACCATAGTACCTCCATAGACCTTATCACTTGCGTCCTTGACACAAAAGGATGCAGCCTCTTCTAGGCTGCCTTCTAAACTACTCAGATACTCCAAACAATTTCGTCTTCCATCTACAATTAACTCAAAGTTTCAGTCTATACGCAGAAGTAACTGCATGTGGCAGCCTTTAAAGACTCCATGCTTGTTTGTTTGGAGTTGCTAGGCTTGCGGCCTACCACAGTCCATTGTGGCCTCCTTTCAACATACTTAATCCACTTTCCTTTTCCACGTGCAACCCTCAAAACAAATCCGCTGTCACTTACAGCTCCTCGGCCTCCAACACAGACCTCTTCACACTGTTTTAGAAGACTTCTACACGCTGAAGGTCAGGGCACATGTATTTCGCTAAAGGTTAGGGGCACAAGTATTTCGCTGTAACAAGTTAGGGCACATGTATTTCGACTACATCAAACAATCCTTATCTCGTTGCCTTAGATTTTCAACAAGTTGGGCTTTGTCTTCTCCTTAGCTCTGATACCATGTTAAATTTTGAAGATGTTCTATGCTAGATGCAAATTTACTTTAGACTTCTAGGGCAATCACATGAAAGTAAGATGCAGATAGAACATACCAATAGATTGATAGAAGACAAGCCAAATACAGAGATAAAGAATGGTGGCATTACGACGATCAGTAGAATGATTCAACCAACAAAGTCTCCATAGGGTCAACCAACCCAATGTGTCACACAACCCCAAGACGACTTATCAAAAGTGCTCCACCAAGATGCTGCACCAAGAAGCCCTAACCACAGAATCAAGAACGCTGCTCCAACACCATCCAAGAAAGAAGAGAATGCCTCCACAAAATGTGTGTCAAATGAACTCCAAGTCTCTCCAATATATAGTCATCTGTGGGGGTGTGTGACACGTCTCTTATGCATGTGGGATAAATCAGGCCGACTTTGCACATGTGGAATAAATTCAAAATACATGTTCTGCTCATCCGATAGATGATCTTTAGATCGATCTTGCACCTCTCCGAAAGAGGAATCCAATAAAAATATTGGCATCGTCATCTGAGCATCACAACATGGAGTTTGGACCTAGTTGTCCAAAATTAACATGTGTGCGTGTCTATCTATCTATCTATGTATATGTATGTATATATTAGAAACAAGCTTTTCCATATACCAAATGCATCTAAGAGTTCCTAGTACACCTTTACTTACTGACGGTCCATATAGTAAAACAACACATGACTAGACGAACAAACCATTTTCTAAGTAGAACATTATCAAAATATTAGGTCTATGCCAGCGGTGACAGAAATCGCACATATTATTAACATCATAAGGGGCTTATCAGGGTACTTCACATGCATGGTTCCTGAGATTTCACTGGTTTGGAGGTTGAACCTGTCAACAACATTCATAACTTCTTCTTTCCCCACTTCCAGGGTTAGTGGCCCCTGATATTCTCGTAGTCGATTTTGTTAAATTTAGATAACCTTGGTATGTTCTATGCTTAATGTAGTTTTACTTCAATCTTTCTTATAGGCCCAATTCAATTTAACAATCACATAAACATGAGAGTAAAATACTGATAGAACATAATAATGTATCAGAAATCTTTTTGTCGAACAAATGGATAGATAAATGTTTGTTACAGCAACAAAGACTTTGGCTGGTCAAACCCGCTCTTCCAACCTCCCGAAGGTTCAATTAGACACATACAAGATCAACGTTCCTTTATTGTCACACACACCTCATGAAACAGCTCCCAAAACAGTCAACGCAAGTCATTAAAAGGGTTCCCGACATCCATTTCCGGCATAATCCATATTTCCGGTATCGAGATTTCAGGCATCCATATTTCCGGCATCCATTTCCAGCATCCAGATTTCCGGCATCTCATCCATATTTCTGGCATCCAGATTCACATGTGGGAGAGAGAGAAGCCTCTTCTAGGCTGTACGAACCAATCAGATCATGAGGAATGTGTGTGATGAGATGATGATCAAATGAGCATCAAGTCTCTCCAATTTATATCCATCAATAAGGGCGTGTGACACATCTGTTGGGCTTGTGAGCCTACATTACAATTCAGGCCGACCTTGACAAATCGCACATGTGTGGAAAATAAAATCAAAATATATGTTCTGCTCATCCAAACAAGATGATCTTTAGATCAATCTTGCATCTCTCTGAAAGAGGAATCCAACAAAAATATAATCATCATCATACGAGCAGTGCAACATGGAGTTTGGACCTAGTTGTCCAAAATTAACAGATTTGCATGCACTCTCTTCCTGAATTGTTCCTCCTTTTTCTTCTCTTAGTTACCATAGTAACCATGTTTGCCCAGACCTGTCTCGGGTTCTGCTAGAAACCGAACCTTTGGGACCCGCTGAACCAGTCCAGATTGGATCTTTAAACCTTTCCTAAAATATGCAAGAAAAAAAACTTCATAGACGATCTAAAATCATTAACAACAATTTAATGTTTTTAACTGTGATTATTTGAATTTCTAAGTAGTATATATAATTTTAAGTGTGTATGTCTAACTATATGTATATATACTGTATATTAGAAAAAAGGTTTTATATATATGAAATGCACCTAAGAGCTCCAGAGTCTCCAGACACATCATTGTATTAAAACAAGTAAAAACTGATAATGAAGTAGGTCCAAAAGTCTTTTGTTTTGCAACGTAATATGTGTCAAAAATATCTTTACCTATTGATAGTCCATATTCCACAACAACATATGCTTGGACTAACGAACCATTGTCCAAGCAAAACATTATAAAACTATTAGGTCTATTCTTGTGGGGCAGAAATCACATATACCATAAAACATCATAAAAAGCTTATAAGGGCTCTCCACATCTATGGTTCCTGAGACTTCATTGGTTTGGAGGTTGAACCCATCAAAGATCAGAGTTTCTTCTTTCCCTGCATCTGCGAGGTAGAGGCACCTGATATTCTTGTCCATTAGAATCTAGACAAGTATGCACTTTCTTCCTAAATAGTAAATTCTTCTTTCTTCTTCCTTCTCCTTCTCAGTCAGGTCATGGAGAATTTGCCTGCAGTGCCAACAGCAGGGAGCTGATTTTGCCCCAGCTTCCTAAAATTCTCAAACTCTTGTTCTTTTAGGTGTTGACGAAGGTTGACTAAAGCATAGTAGATCTTCTCATTCAAAATGCAATTGTGTTTGTTTTTTTCTTCTTTTCTCCTGTATCCTTTGATTCAACCTTGGATGAACTACCCTTCTTTTTCTGTACCCTTCTTTTTCTCTTGGGGTAGAAATTGATTTGCCATAAAATTTGCAGACCAATCCCTTGTGTCAAAAGGATTCAATTCAGGTTCTTTCCCCTTTGGCTCAAGCAACCTGGCTATGCATCTACTGTGTAATATCCCTAGGTAATTTTTTGTCCTTAGGGTTATCAAGAGAATAAGAATCTGTTGCACCAATATAACAGTATCCTTTACAACTTCTCACAAATGACAATTATTGTGCACCAATGTACAGATAAATGAATCTTTAGCAACACTAACAGTTCACATCAGTTTACAATGTCCATAGGTTCACTTCTTCATGCGGTTACAGCACTGAATAATTAAGAACAGTAGCACTCCAGGGATTACAATACTAACTGGCAACACAACTTAATAGCTTACAAATTCCACCTGTTACCGTTCTATTGGCCTGCACAATTCCTTATCCTTGCTGCCTATTACCCTAGTGACTACATTGCTGTACGCTGCCTCAAGTGTGCTGCAATGAGAGCTGCTGCCACTGAAATCCCTTAGATGTGGTCTGTGCTTCTCTGAGTAGACATCCGCTTCCAGATTGTCCTTGATGTGGCCTTACTGCTACAGGGAGACAACGTCAGGGCTTTTTGCTGCCTCAGATAGGAACCCAGAAGAGTTCTGCTGCCAAACTCACTCCCTAAATTCCCTTGCTGTTACAGGAGGTCCGAGGTCCTTTTTTAGATGAGCTGCATACCCTGGGATGGATACTCCAGTGGTTGCTACCACAGAATGGTCATTTATTACCCAGATTAGGGCTTCACTGCCCTAGGACTGCTTCAGATGGAATTTTATGCCACAGGATGCTCTACTTCCCAATCAGATGAGTGCTTGACAGTCCACTGCCAAGAATTGCCACAGTCAGGTCTCAGTGCCACAGAAAGAGTTTTGCTGCCTTAGAATGTCCTCAGCCAGTCCTTGGTGCCACAGAGAGCTTATAGATCAAACAAACGACAGAAATATTTTGCTCGCCAAAACCAGATAAGAGATGTCTCAGAGTATCATGCTTCAACAGAATAGAGAAGTACTACACTGACCCTACGATGAGGGACACAATACTATGGCCTTACCCTGCTTAGAAAAGTGTATGGGGCTACTGTGGCTTTAACTTCCAACCAATATACTCCGTCTGATTCAAAGCTAAATGGAATAGGAAACGTGAGGATGTCAAAGTTTGACAGCTCAGAGATGAATTTCCCCTAGAAGAAATCATATCTTTTAGTTTTGTTTGAACCACTTATAATAAAATTTCATTTCTAACCATTCTAATATGACTGTCCAAAAATAGTAAGTCACATCTCAATTTGGAAGCGACTTTTCAAAAATAGAAAGTCATGTCTAAATGATCAAGAATGATCTCGATATATGGAATCCACTTTAAAATCAAATCAATCATGATTATACAAGTCAAGAATTAATATTTTTATCATTACTAGTATTATAATTTATTATTATTATGATACTATTATTTATAAAAT
Organism: Pinus albicaulis; assembly: GCA_034641835.2. Lineage (NCBI taxonomy): Eukaryota > Viridiplantae > Streptophyta > Pinopsida > Pinales > Pinaceae > Pinus > Pinus albicaulis. The sequence goes on along the minus strand of JAXQQM020077479.1, from coordinate 81,925 downwards.
ATTCTAAATCAATTCACCTTTAATGGATTAATAAAAACAAATTCTCTCATGAAATAAGTAAATTAAATTGAAATTCTCTTACTTGGTAAATTGAACTTCTCTCTTGGAATAAAATAGTAACTCTACACTTAAGAGAATGTAACTCTCTTTCACTAATTCAATGTATGACAAAAGTGTAACTCCTCATTAAATGCACTTGTAACTCCCTCATTCAATTCGATTTGTAACTCCCAGCAAATATTCTCTCATGTTTAAGTGTAACTCTCTCTCTCCTTAATTCGAATTGTAATTCCTCAAGACAAGTGTACCTCTCTCTCTCTATTCTTGGGATGAGTTACACTCCTCCCTCATGGAATTCAATTCTCCTATTAGTGGCTCAAGGAAAGAATTCATCTTCTAACTCCTCCCTTTTCTCATCTATTTAAGCAAGAACAAGTGAGAGTTGAGAGCAACATGTTCATTGTGGAAAAGGAGAGTGAGAGCAAGAGAAGAGCTGGAGCAAGTGTGTAGGACAAGATCTAATCAAGAGAAGGAGGAGATCTTCGAGCAAAGAGCAAGAACACTTCAGCTGCAAGTTGATCAGACATTGGTGACTTTATTCATTCTCATTCTCTCCCTTTCTCTGAACATTGCTGAACAATTGAATAAATCTAATAGAAGAAGAATCATTTGGGTTTTCCCCCTGTGGGTTTTTCCTTGGTCATTGGACCTAACTCTCAGTGTCTCATATTTGTGCTTGGTTGTCTTCATATGATCCTTAAGTTTATGTTCTATCTACAATTACTGATCTGAAAAGTTGTGAAGAAGAAATCTGCATTCTAAGTAATTGTAACAACATAGTACATTTAGTTTTCTGCAAAGTACATTCAGTTCCATTCAATTTTCTGCAAAGTACATTCAATTTTCTGCATAGAACTTTCAAGTTTCTAAGTGAAACATTATCAAAATATCAGGTCTATGCCTATGGTGACAGAAATCACACATATTACTAAAACATCAGAAGGGGTTTATCCGGGCACTTCACATGTATGATTCTTGAGATTTCACTGGTTTGAAGGTTGAACCTGTCAACAACATTCTTAACTTCTTTTTCCCCACATTTGAGGGTAGTGGCACCTGATATTCTTGTTGTTGATTTGAATCTCTAGATAAGCATGCACTCTCTTCCTAAATTCTTCCTCCTCTCTTCTCCTAGTATCATAATGACCATCTTTGGCCAGACCTAGCTCGGGTTTTGCTAGACCTCGAACCTTTGGGACCAGCTAAACCAGTCCAGACTAGATCTTTAAACCTTTTCTAAAATATTCAAGAAAAAAAACTTCACAGATGATCTAAAATCATTAACAACTATTTAATGTCTTTAACTGTGATTATTTGAATTTCTAAGTAGTATGTATAATTTTAAGTGTATGTGTGTCTAACTATATATATACAGTATATAATGTTAGCCATCAGTATTTTTTACATGTTAGTGATGACTATATCTTCAGCTGAGTTTTCTAGAAACTAATTTCCTTATGTCAATATGTCATCCAGAAAACCCTCCCAAAACTTTTTTTACCTTTCTACCTATTCAGTCCATCCCTGGCAACATTAAAAACCTCATATCAAAATCCTATCTAGCTTCAGCCTTATTGACCTGCCCATCAGCCTTAAAAGGCAAATCCACATCTATTTCAAAAGTCTACCCTATGTTAGGAAGTGGCGTTTAGGAAATTTCACCTTTGGCAATCATCAAAAAGCCAAAAAATCCCCCATCTGCAGCAGACCTACCATGACTGATCCCTTAATTTGCAAATGAAGTTGACAAACAGCCTTAAGTCGCGCCACTCATATTCTCTAGGTCTCAGCACTGCATGAAGCCCATTCTCAAGCTGACTAATAGGTTTTTCACTGTGTTCTATGGTTCTACAAAGACAGGAAATATATTTCATCTCATGGAGTAAATGTTTGAGTTCACAGTTAGAAGAACAGCTGCTTCTAAATGTATTATGAGCCTGAGATGAAGCTGCAAAACAAAGGTCACTCATCAGGACCTTACAGCTCTTTCCAGCATGAAAATCACGGTAAGAAAGGGTCGCCACTGTCTCAGCTAAATGGTAAATTGTCAAGGCCCAGAACCTCCTTCATTTACAAGCAGAGGGTTAGGGCACCTCCTTCATACATAAGCAGAGGGCGCAGGCCAGAGTTGACTCAAAAGGCTGCAAAAGTCCAGGTTTGCCCTGACTGAAACAATGAAACAATATCTTCAGGTTTCATGAATGTAATTGCTGACCATAACAGGATTATAGTGGAAATATGATAAGCTCAAAGGAAAGGGGAGTTTGGCCTGATAAAGGAGATCATCTGAAACTTTCAAGTCAGGTGAATGGTTGAAACTTTAGAAGGCCTGTCATCAGTGAACATCCAAATCATAAGAGGCCTGTTTTGGTTCAAAATCAAATAGAACAGATATTAAAAAATGCCATTACACAGGCAGGAGAAAGTGCTTGGTTTTTTCAAAGAAAACACTGACCTTCATAGTTACAAAGGCTATTTGTAAAAATAATCGATCATGAGATGAACAAGCCAAATGTCTAATTCACCCTTAGGACAATGCAGAGAGACAGTATTACTCTAGCTAGGGTTTCTGCTAACACACAATGATGTTTGCAAGTGAACATGCCTAGACTGATGTTTTCCAAATGGTCTACTTAACATCACCTTCAGAGAAAGGCTGTCTCGAAAAAGAATTGTTAAAAAACCTTCAAACACCTTATCTAATGAAGAGCCTCCTCCATGCATGAGTAGAGGGCCAAAGCTACTACAGGTGCTGAAACTGATTGATACAAGAAAGCAGTGGAAGGATACCAAAGACTGAAATAAGGTCACTACACAGATGAATGACAGTGCTGATAATGTAAAGATACTGATACTCATATTTTCAAAGAACTATCTGTCAGGCTATACCTACAGTAGGGAAGAGGCAATATTGAATATATGGGTGCCACTGATACCAAAAAGAAAATTGTCTCCTTGAGGAAAGGTCAAGCAACAAGACAATGTCATATACCAAATTACAGCTTTCAAATGTTTTGGTGCATTATGAAATAGCCCTTCTTTGCTAAACAATCACCAAGAGAGGGAAGCAGTGAACATAGTTCAGTCATGAAATGGTGCTATTGAAAAAAAAGGATTTAATACACTGATCAGAACAAAATAAAGACTGTGTGCCAAAAAGCCCTGTTTTCATATTTTGCAAGCTTGTATTTTCAAATGAGGAGGCAAATGGGCAGGATCCATGATTAGCATGAATTTGTTTCATGAATTATCATCGTTATATATATCCTAAAACAGACACAATGGTCATCATTCCAAAAGACAGATTCAGCACAAAGATACAGTATAGCAAAAGCAGTGGCAGAGATGTGGCATCATGATTTGTCAAGTATAAGATTATAATAAAAATGGCCCTCTTTGGAGAACAGTGCAGGTCATAAAGGATGCAGCCACTGGTACCTGTACCATTAGACACAGTGGCAAACATAGTCCCAAGATTATGGAGATTTGTTTAGTGGTCCAAAGGTCGTAAATGAAATGTCCACCAGAACAAAGTCACTGGGTTCTTTACCTCACACTAGCTAATGTCCGTACTCACATATGATCAAATGATTGGCAAATTCCAAGGCTGGCTTTGGAACGACCAGAGTTAAAAGATCAAGGTTTTTTCAAAAAAAAAAAAAACAAAAAACTCCAGAAAGAAAGCCAAACCACGCTCATTTTTTACCTTTTAAAACAGAAATGACCGTTTGAGAGTGTTTTTGAAAACGATAAGTTTGAAGTGTAAAAGTGGGAAATTCACTTTCAAGAAAACTAGAGTCAAAATCCCGTGCATCCACAGCATCAACAAGCGAGAAAAAACCGAGCGAAAATTCACAATCTGACGAGAAGTGCGGCCATGACGCAAATTAATGGCGCACGTGCTCCGGGCATCATTTTATAAAGGTTTTCAACACTCAAGGCCACTACCATAGTGGGCCGCCCACCGCCCGACTAGTCAACCCGACATGCCACCCACTGGTGTTTAAGCACGGTCAATTACAAAGAATGCTGCTATGCAGCCAAAGATTCTTGCCGTTTCCTCCAAAGATTTGTCTTCGAAATTAAAAGAATGCCACAAATGAGCATGATTTTGTTTAAAGTGAACAGCATACACAGAGAAACAATAAATGTACAAGAAGGGTGGGTGTTAAGTTTGATATCACCCTCGCCAGGACTTCTCAAAGCATCGAAAAGGTAGGTTGAGATGGAAACTACAAAGAAAAATTCCAGCAACAGAAGTGTGGTTCTAACCAAGAGGAAGCCGCCCTTGTCAGCCTTCTGCTGACATTGCTGTGATTACTAAAATAATGAACAACCTTTGCAGAGATGTGACCAGACATACTTTCTTCTTTGAAAGGAGCCATGTTTTCCAACCCAAAGGCTAGAACCCCAAAAACTCTCGTCATTTATCACCCCAAACCCGTGCATTGAGGATTTTAATATATGTGGGTGATTGACTATATATAAAAATAAAGGAGAAGAGACACTTGCACAGTGATGTAGCTGTTAAATGGCTGAGCTTCCTTTAGCAAGAGTTTGGTATGTCAGGACATCTAAGACTTCTGCAAACAGACAGGGACCATGGTATTTCTCACAAAGTAGACACCACGGTTAATTTTCTTTCATTCACCGTATTCTCCCCACCTGAATTTGTTAACAAAGAGTTTCCAAAGGTGAACAAGATGTTAGGGATGGGGAGGTTGTTGATGTGAGCAAAGTTTGACAATGCGTAGGTACACAGTGAGGTTGACTCTTTAATCACACAGCAAAGTGTCCCTCATAAAGCACCGTGTACGGTTAACCTAGGTCCGCCCTTTTTTCACTAAAAGCGTTATATCATTTTGAAAAGCTGATCACAAAGAGACCAAGGATAACGTAAAGACTAAGGGTGATTACCGATGGGATTCTAACTTTGAAAGTAGGTACAAAAGTAGTATTGTTTTCAACCTTACAATGAAAGAAGGGCTTTATTTTCTAAGTATGAGTTCTTTGCAATTGCATTTAATATTAAGATATGTTGTGCAGGTGTTGACCTTTGAGATTCACAAGCAAGAGTTGGTCTTCCTAAAGCGTCATGCATTGATTTTACACCTAAACTAAGTCTCCGTTTTTTCATTGCACTACATTGTAATTACTTCCTAGAAGATTGCTTAGTCGTATTTTTCAAAGGTGTGAGCTAATGCTCTAAAGGAAAGAGTTGTTGATGGTTGAAACTTTAAACATTGGAGGGCAGGGGTATAGAGGTGTTGGTGGACCTTTTTAAGCTCACAAGCAAGAGGTGTTTTTAACCACTAGACATTGATTTTACATTCCACCTTGGTCCGCTACAAAACCATTTTGTACTGTTGAAGATTATGCAATAGTGGATTTTCCTTATGTGAATAGGCTATTTGGCTGCGCATTGCTGATGACTCAGTTTAACATTAGCTTATGTATTAAAGGTATGATTGATTTCTCAAAATTCATAAAGTGAAAGGCTTAAATACGTTGAGTCGATATTTCACCTAACCAAAGAGTCTCTTTTCTTTTCCACTCATGTTACCTTTATAGAAATCATTATTTGTATTTTTAGCGGTGAATGACCCGAAGAGCAAGGTGGTTTTAATATTTGAGTTTTGTTTTGAAAACATAATTACTAACAGAAGCTGTCACCTTAACCAAATCACAAGAGGGGCAGATTGAGTTCAAATAAATATACAGACACCCATAAAGCAGCTATTCCATCTTTTACACATGGTACCATTGTTAAAAAGTTTGTAATAATGGGCATACGTAGGTTAATAATCTGTTTAAGAAGCACAAGAGGTGACTTATTCAAAGAAACATATGTATCCTTATTCAAACTGTGTTGTCCATATCCCATTCAAACAGACAGGCCATTTCTCAACCTGTGTAGTGGCATGTTCACAAAGGCAATGGAGTTTCTTCCACATAGTTGGGGTCAAAGCCCACAATATTAACAGTGAGTACAATAAGGAGAAGAAGAAGATCAAGAGAAGGAATCAGAGGAGATAAAGGCCAACAAAGATAGGCCTCGGCATTTTGAGCAATGAAAGACAGGAGGAGATGACTCAAGAACAACAGTTGTTTAAGGAGCGCCCGACACGGAAAGAGAAGAAAGACATATCAGCCCTTGATATTTTAGCTTCATCTTCGGAGCATGTCTCTATGGACCCTTGAGGGTCATACATGCCATTTTTGGGCCTGTTTCGAAAATTTTTTGTTTTTTGGCATTTTTGGGGTTTTCGCCAAAAACTCATAAATACGCCATTTCAGTTTGATGAGTCGTCAAGGGAGGAGGGTGATACCAATGGATTCCATAATTTCATGAGCAGCTCTCTAGCAATTTTCAGGGCATTTGAAGATCATTCGCCCTTCCAAATTGGCGAAAAACAGCCTCATTTTGCACATTCTGCCCGCCATATCAGCAGCCTGCTATTTTCTGGGTTTTTGCACACAGGTACAGTTTTGAGGGACTTTTAGAGATCAGATTGAGATGATTCTACTTGCATTGGAAAGCAGACACAGAGATCTTTCCAACGAGCCATCATGAGCCTCATTTCGACATCGGGAAGGCTTCTATTTGCATCCAGCAAGTCAGGGGACCTTTTTCAGGCATAAATATGAAGTATTTTTGCAATTTTTGAACTCCAAAAATCTGCTTTTCCCAAATGTGCGTTAGGCTATTTTTATCATGGGAAAATCATGTAAAGTCAATAACATTTCCGTTTTTAGCAGTTTTTTAGATATTTTATTAGATATTTTGTGCCTTGGGCTTTGCAAAGCCTCAAGGGCAAATTTAGATATTTTGACTTGGCCAATGGGATAGCTAGTTGCTCCATGAGGTTTTCCTCCTTCTAGCCTATTTATCCCATGGTTCTCATTGTAAATCAGAGGCTGAACTTGAGAGAAGAATTAATGCATTGGTCATATGAGCTTTGAAGAATACATTTGAGTTATGATGTTTGGATTGCCTCTTGGATGCTTTTGAGGAATGTTGAAGGCTTGTTGATGGATTCCTTGACATGGTAGAATGGTATAGTGCTTCTTAATGTGTTTTGTCTTCTAGTTTTCACTCATATTTCACTTTTTCTTGCTGCTATAGATCAGTAAATATTGATTTTGAGACATGCCCATGGAGGCACCTCAAAATCCCTGAATCTTCATAGCTTGATGTTTTCTTCTCCCTTAGTTATGCTAAAGAATTCTTAGCTGCTCTTTAGTAACTTAAGGTGTTGTTGCTAAGTTTTATTCATAAGTTCTATGTATGTTGAGTAGGATGTATGGTTTGCCCTACCTACCTATCAGCTGCCCATAGTTCTGTCCATAAAACTTTCTCTTTGACTGATTTGTTTATCATTTTGTTGAACCAAGGAGGCCTAGTTTCGATCTAGCCCTTTGCCTAAAACTATGAAAACTTATTTGTCCAAGTGCCCAATGACTTAGAGACTATGTTTAGGCGTTCCGGCATAGTTTATGAGTTGTTAGTTTGTCTCATGTGTTTTCCCAAAGTCTGATAGCCTTTTCCCGAAGTTAGAGGGTCATATACCTCTATGTATGGCTGGAATGTTTGATTTCTATGTATTGATTAGCTTATAGTTATTCCTAGCATGATTAATGGCTTGCTATTACATGTTTATGTCTGTTATTAACTAGTTTGCACTTGAAATCCCTTGTCTTTCACCAACTTACTGTCCATTTAATCCATTTTGCCCAGAGATCCCTTCTACTGTGAATCAAATCGGCCCTACAACAGCTTTACATCATCACTTCATAGCTTCCTTGATCTGTTTGACCCCATAGCCCAATTTATCTACATCTTGTTATCCAGTTTATGTATTTGATCAGTTTCATCCCTCACAAACTTAAAAACTAAAAAAACCAAAAATACACTTCATAACTAGCCTAATATCAGAACATCGCAAGTAAACACACCGACATCTTCTACACATATAGAGAGAGCCCTCTCTGAGTCCAGGAAGGCTAGGTCCTTGGGCTCCAAAGCTTGGTTTGATGTTACATCGTCATTTGGCTAGCCAATCGGCCAAATCACGGGACACTAACATAATGGCGATCACGGTGGGACTCTGAGTGATAAACAACTTAGTTTCCCTAATTTGTCTAGCAGCCTTAAGAATACTATTTGATTGACTTATCCCACCGCTCACTGACATAGTAACGATCACGGTGGGACTCTGAGTGATTAAAAGCTTAGTTTCCCTCATCTTTAGAAACCTTTGAGAATACTATCTGATTGACTTATCCCACTGCTCACTAACATAGTGACACTCACAGTAGGACCTTCCGAGTTAGTGACAATCTAAGTACAACTTAGTAACTCCCGAAGTCTCAATCAAGCTTAGTAAACTTAGAGATTGTTTGAAAGGTAGAAAATAGCTCCTTCACCATCTTAGCAAAATGATGAGTCAGTTATAGAAAACCTTTCCAAACCTTATAAGCGCATAAAACTCAAAAAACCCCAAAAATACTCCCTTAGATTGGTTTTTGTTAGTATTGGTGGTGGACCATACACATATACCTCAAAACAACTAATTTTCCACCTGGCGACTCCACTAACTTCTAGTAAGCCTTACTATTTCACCAAACTCTAGGCTACTATCCGATAGACCTATCCCATCACTCACTAACATAGCGGGAGATGGTAAGACATTGAGTACATAATAGTCCAACAAACTCTTATACACTCTTTGTTCCTTTAAGTGCCATAAACAAGCAAGCAATCCATAGATTCATTGTTTAGAGTAAACTCTTTTTGTTCTCATCACCCTAGCAAATTGTTGAAACAAATCTAGGATACTTTAAATAACCATAGGCTGCACATAAAACTCAGAAAATCCAAAAACATTCTCAGATTAGTTACTGGTGGTGGACCATAGCCATCTTCACAAAAACAATCCATTTCCACCTGGCGACTCCACTAATCCATCCCTTCTATTTTTGACCATCCTTCGCCTTAGTATAACTTTAGAAAAATCACTCATCCAAAACATTCACCAATATCACTCTCTCTAAGCTCTGGATCTAAAATCTGGCTTCACGAAGAATCAATACCAGATCCCACCCAGACCCAAATCCCCCTATCATAGTAGATGACCCAGAAAAGATTCTGTGGCAAGCTTCTGAAACTAATCATCTAGCTACCGATAGATCCATCCGTAGAACAAGATCTGTACCTAAAACTCGCAATATCCTTCGAGATCCACCTTCGGAACTAGAGTCATCACAAGCTCTTCCTCGAAGCAAATCATATAGTAGGATAAACTTCGACGATCTTGAACCCCTAAACCCATCACAGAGTCCTATTAGAGAAACTTCACCCACCACTCCTCCTGATTTCCAGCTTCTTTATCAATTTGGCTCCTATCATCCTAGATCTGCTCAAAACCAGATCACTAGTCCAAGTTCATCCGCTACACCTGTTCAAACCACTTCATTTCAGCCTACTAGTCCTCATCTTGCACATCATCCATTACCTCCAATCATGGCGGCCTGGTACGCACCTTTGGTGTTACCACCACCTTTAGCTCCTCTCCCAAACAAATATCAAGACAAAATCCCACACTTTACTGGAGAAGACACCACCACACCTCAACAGCATATAAGTAGAATGACTGATGCTTATGAATACCTAGAGGTACAAGACGAGACTGTCAGAATGAGAATATTTGCCCAAAGTCTTGGTGGTGAGCCCAAAGCATGGTTCAAAAGCTTAGCTCCAAACAGCATCCATGATATCCCCGAACTACATCAAGTCTTCAGAAATAGGTGGGAAATCCGAAGAAACCCCATTCAAATCCTGTCAGAATATAACAGCCTAAAATGGGAAAATGGGGAAAGTGTCCAAGCTTATTGTACTAGGTTCAACAGTGTATATAACTCCCTCCCACCTCATTTCAAACCTCCACTTGGTTTAGCTTTGGCAAAATTTCCTGAGGGTTTTGATCCGGACATGACATATCACTTAAGAGATAAGGATCCCCCTACCTTGGAAGAAATGCAACAAATAGCTATAAAAGTAGATGCCAACTTAGCTGAAAAAAGAGCCAGAACTAGATCAGAAAGAAAGGTCACATATAGAGATGAAGTCTCCACTTCGTCACCTTCCCTAGATCCCAGAATAGATGACTTAGTCAAATCCATGGCTAAAATGTGGGAAAAGATCAATGAAAAAGCTCCTGTTAGGGACAACCAGCCAAACCCTCCAATCAGAAACCGAAACCAAAACTTTAGGAGGGAGCAGCCCCAAAACAGACCAAGGGATAATGACCAACAGATCATGCCACCATTCAATGAAAACTATGTGGAAGAAGATGATAGGGACTCAGAACCTCTTGATGAACATCATTTAAACCTCATAGGGTCTGACAATGAAGGTGAGGTGTACCTCACCGAAGAGGAACAAGCCTTTTTTTCGCCTGATCAAGATGAGACCAATTATGAGGATCTTGATGACCCTGCCATAGAGTTTCAAAATGCTATTGAAGAAGCCCACAGGCAATATGACCTTAGGAGCAAGAGAAACCAAGATAATGTCAAGAGAGGTAACTCTGATACTGCTAAAGCTCCAGATACCATCCTCAAAAAAGCATCAAGCAGTGACAAAATCAAGGTTGAAAAGGCTGATCAAAGCCAAGCTAAAGTTACCCAAACTAGTCCTATCACATATACTCCTGATACTTCTACAAAGGTCACCAAAACAACTATGGCAAACAAAATCCCTAAACAAGGCCAACAAGCTCAGAACATAGACAAGATCTCAGCTGAAAAAGCTGAAACAAACATATCTAAACTTCAAATGCCTTTTAGCTTTGAAGGCAAAATCGCTAAAATCAAAATCACCATGCCTCTTACTGAACTCATTGCCCAAAAATCTTATAAATCCCAAGTACTAAAGGTATTAAATCTAGGAAATGATGCAAACACTGTTAATCTCACTGATGACAGTCCTGAAGTATTGTTTGGTCCAAAGGTAGAGGGAAAATTTCAAGAAGGAGCTACTCTTCCATTTTACATTAGCTTAAACATTCACGACCAAATCCTCCACAATGCCATGCTAGACTCCAGCGCATCTCATAATCTTATGCCGAAGGTAGTAATGGAAAGATTAGGCTTGGAAATCACAAGACCATACAAAGACTTGTATTCATTTGATTCAAGCAGAGTCCAATGCCTGGGTTTGATCAAAGACCTTTGCTTTAGTCTGGCCCAAATACCCGCGAAACATCTAGTCATGGATATAGTAGTGGCAGACATTCCTCCCAAGTATGGGATGCTTCTATCTAGATCTTGGGGAGCCAAACTCCAAGGGAATATTCAACTGGACATGTCATATGCCACCATCCCTGTGTTTGGTCAGAATAGGATACTCTACCGTGAATCCCACATGAAATACATGATTAGCAGCCAAGATAGGCCAGATAACATTCCAATGTGTTCCTTGCGCTCCGACTTAAACTCTTTCATCATGCATATTGATGTAAACTTGGAGGAAGAATCAGAGGAAGCTGATATAGACTTAGATCCACCACATCAGTTATCCCTGATACCTTATGATGAGCTGGACACTCAAAACTATCATGATCATGAACAACTGTGCCTTGAAGAAAGTAAGTTCCCTCTCTCCCAAGTAGAGTTAGAACAAGAAGCACAAACTCTCATGTACTATCAAGCAAATTGCTCTAGCTTTAATCAAATGCCAGCAGTAACTTGTGGAAATTTCTTCCGGGTAAAAGATTTAGAAGACCTTCACATCATAAACCTATTTGGAACCCGGGAGAAAGGGAGTTTAATGTTTCTACCATACCTCAAAGATTTACCATCATGTGACCCTCCTACTGCAAATAAAACATTGACTATAACCTCAGTAGCTCAAAATCTTGAGAAAATGCCAAATAAACTTGTTATGAGCAAGGGTGATAGTTATAATCCCGGCATACCTGAACTACTGAAATTGGCTCATATTTTGTCTTTTCATGAAGAACTTAGAAAGGCTAAAATCAGGAATCTCATGCAAAATACTAGTTTCTACAGGAAAAACAAGGGAAAACATTGTATCACTACCTTTTCCCCAGAAAACAAATTTAACAGAAACAAACACAGCAAACTGAAACAAACTGAAATGATCAAGGAGAAAAATAATGGCCATAGAATCTGCTTTGATTTTAGAAATAATACTGCATTTCCATATAACAAAAATCATGTTTTTTCTACTCAAGATCGTGATTCACCATTTGAAAATGTTTCTAATGATGTATTCTTGCAAGATCATCTTTCAAATCATAATCATCAAATTCCTTTACAAAGTAGACAACTTAAAGATTTTTTCCAGTTTGCGGGAGGTAAATCTGTTTTCAAGGTCAAAATTGATAAACCACCCAATATCAGGAAACTGTTCATGAAAGCCATGTTCCCAGTTTTAAACTTCTGTATTTTTGCATACCTTGATGATATCACTATCTATTTCAAGAATTATCAAGAGTACATACATTACCTGAAGAAAGCATACAGTAAGGAAAGGAGTGGAAATCAGATATTCAGAGAGGTACAGAGGGAGGATACCGGGTTGTTTAGAGATTCTTGCATGAATCCCTATGTCATGTTAGAGAGAGAAAATTTCCCAAATTTTTCTTTTCAAGAGTTAAATGGGCCTAGGGTGAGAGGAGATCCTTACGAGGATAAGATGTTGAAATTCCGTCATTTCCAAGATTTTTGAGTTTGAGACACTTTCAGTCACTGTACATACCATCGTTTGAAATATTCAAAAAATAGGAAAGTCAAAAATAGTAAAAAGCAGAAAAGAGGGCAAGTGAAGATAGAACCAAGGCCTCATGTTCCAAAAAATAAGTCTTTCGGAAAGCGAGCAAGTCTAAATGCCGCTACTAGTACTTCAATGTCTTGTTCAGCTATCTAGCCTAATCATAGCTGAGCATGTTTAAATTTAATTACTGATAAGTTAGTGAGTGTCAAGATAGTCAACATTGTGTAAGATTGACTTATCACAGAGCTTAGATTAGGGAGAGATTCTGGTTCCACATGCCTAAAACAGAACCAAAGAGAGAAAGCGAGGGATGAAAAACACATTGTACATCTTAGCCCCGCTTTTCTATTTTCCTTTTTTTGCAGAATAACATTTGTGTGCAGCTTGTCTTTTATGCCGCAAATGCATGACAAATCAGACTGCCTAATCCTGATTTGATCATTTTTTCAATTTCATGTTGTAGATTAGAGAATGAAATCCTGTCAAAATGCTTAATCTTGACAGTCGATCTAGTTTTAGGTAGAGAAATGAAGAAGTTCATCAGCTTAATCTGAACTCCCGGCAGATATAAGAGTAGAAGTAGATAGTTTCATTTTGCAAAAAGAAAAATATGCATTGTCAAAAGGCTGCTAGTTCAAATGCGCCAAACAGAAGAAAAAATGTTAGGAAAAATAGTGGGGTAGGTAGAAGTATCATTGATGTTAACCATGCTGACACTTTCTAGAAATAACATCAAGGAAGGGTTAATTTTGCGCCAATGGATAAGGCACTGGTCTTCATAAATCCAAAAATCTGAATTCTGGACACCTCCTGACGAGGAGCTGCCCTCCCCAAATGGAGCCACTGTTAGCCATCAGTATTTTTTACATGTTAGTGATGACTATATCTTTAGCTGAGTTTTCTAGAAACTGATTTCCTTATGTCAATATGTCATCCAGAAAACCCTCCCAAAACTTTTTTCGCCTTTCTACCTATGCAGTCCACCCCTAGCAAAACCACAACCTCCTTGTCAACAATCCTATCTAACCTCAGTCTTATTAATCTTCCCATCAGCCTTAAAAGGCAAATCCACATCTGTTTCAAAGGTCTCCCCTATGTTAGGAAGTGGCGTTTAGGACATTTCACCTTTGGCAATCATCAAAAAGCCAAAAAAGCCCTCATCTGCAGCAGACCTACCATGACCGATCCCTTAATTTGCAAATGAAGTTGACAAACAGCCTTAAGTCACGCCACTCACACCCCCTAGATCTCAGCACTGCATAAAGCCCAATCTCAAGCTGACTAGTAGGTTTTTCATTGTGTTCTATGGTTCTACAAAGACAGGAAATATATTTCATCTCATGGAGTAAGTGTTTGAGTTTACAGTTAGAAGAACAACTGCTTCTAAGTGTATTATGAGCCTAAGATGAAGCTGCAAAACAACAGTCACTCATCAGGACCTTACAAGCTCTTTCCAACATAAAAATAACAGTAAGAAAGGGTTGCCACTGTCGCAGCAAATGGTAAAATTGTCAAGGCCCAGAACCTCCTTCATTACAAGCAGAGGGTTAGGGCGCCTCCTTCATCCATAAGCAGAGGGCGCAGGCCAGTATTGACTCAGAAGGTGGCAAAGATCCAGGTTTGTCCTTACTAAAACAATGAAACAATATCTTCAGATTTCATGAATGTAATTGCTGACCATAACAGGATTATAGTGGAAATATGATAAGCTCAAAGGAAAGGGGAGTTTGGCCTGATAAAGAAGCTCATCTCAAGCTTGCCAACCATATGGATTGTTGAACTCTAGGAGGACCTGTCATCAGTAAACATTCCAAAGCATAAGAACCCTGTCTATCTACAAGATCAAATAGAACAGATGATAATCAGTACCATTACACAGGCACGAGAAAGTGCTTGGTTTTTTTCAAGGAAACACTGACCTTCATAGTCACAAAGTTTGTTTGTTAAAATGATCAATCATAAGATGCAACAAGCCAAATGTTTGATTCACCCTTAGGACAAGGCAAGGAGGCAGTATTACTCTGGCTAGGGTTTCTGCTGACACACAATGAGGCTTGCAAGTGAACATGCTTAGACTGATGTTTTCCAAGTGGTCTACTTAACATCACCTTCAGAAAAGGCTGTCTCGAAAAAATAATTGTTGAAAAACCTTCAAAACACCTTATCTAATGAAGAGCCTCCTCCATGCATGAGTAGAGGGCCAAAACTACTGCAGGGTGCTGAAACTGATTGATGCAAGAAAGCAGTGGAAGGACACCAAAGACTGAAACAAGGTCACTACACAGATGAATGACAGCTCTGATAATGTTAAGATACTGATACTCCTATTTTTAAAGAACTACCTGTCAGACAGTACATCTAGTAGAAAGGAGAGGGTATTGAACATATTGTATGCTATGAATGCCAAAGGAGTAGTTGACTTAAAAAAGGGTTAAAGACATTCCATGATCACCTATCCAGAAATCAAGGGAAATCCTTTTGAGCAAACAAAGAAGTCTAGGGTGAAAGGATGCAACCTAGAAAGTGTATTTACAGTCCAGAGAAAAACTTGTGAAACACCTAGAAGCAGCAATTTATCACTGGGAAAGTAAAACAATGACCAAGGTTGAGTCATAAAATGCATGATAACAGGCATGCAATGCTATGAATAGACAAAGAGACAGTTTTGAACATATATGTCCCACTGATACCAAAAAGAGGACTGTTTCCTTGAGGAAAGGTCAAGCAACAAAACAATGTCCTATATCAAAGGTCCTAAGAGGCGCCTTCCAAGAAGGGGTATTTACAACTTTTCAAATATTTTTGGTGCATTATGAAATAGCCCTTCTTTGCTAGCAATCACCAAGAGAGGGAGGCAGTGAACATAATCCAGTCATGAAATGGTGCTATTAACAAAAAGGGGTCTAATATACTGATCAAAACAGAATAGAGACTGTGTGCCCAAAATCCCTGTTTTCATATTTTACAAGTTTGTCTTTTCAAATGAGGAGGCGAATGGGTATATGATCCTATGATTAGGCAGAAAGGAATTTGTTTTTGATGAACTATCACTGTTTATATTCCCTAAAACAGACACAATGGTCATCATCCTAAAAGACAGTTTCAACACAAAGATACAGTATAGCAAAAGCAGTGACAGGGATGTGGCACAGTGAGTTGTGAAGCAGAGAATCATGTTATAAAAAGAAACAGTTAGTAGAAGACACTTACAGACCAGAAGGAAAACCTGTAAATCACCTAAGGACCAAGATTGTTAAACTGATTGCAAAGACACCAGTGGTCTCCTGTAAGTGGTAAGGCAGCTTTCAAACACCTTTGACAGTTTTTTTAATGACCTTTTCTTTGTTAACATTGTCACCTAAAACGCCAAAAAGAGGGACAAAGTCGAGGTTTTGAAATGTCTCTCTTATGAGAACAGGTATGTAACTTCGTGAGTAGGCAAAGCAAATTCGAAGGATTATCACTGTTTAAAAAGCAACTTGATACAAACACAGTTTTGTATCATTTAAAAAGGGGCTGATATATATATTCAAAATGACCGTTTGATATTTATTTGAAAATGATATGAGGTCGAAAGTGTCAAAAGAATGGAATAGGGAAATAAATAAGTCACTTTCGAAATTCAAAAACCAATTGCCACAGCTCCCAAGCATCACAGCGTGTTTTCAAAAGAATTGAGGTTTTCTGCATTGTTTTAGGGCGGCGCGACAGGCCTGGAAAGTGGCGCGACGTGCCTGGGCGTCGTTTTGCGAAGAGTTTTAACGTCGGCGCGACGTGCCTGTAGGCGGGCGCGACGTGCCTGTAGGTGCCCGCCCGACCACCCGACAGGTCGACCCGACAGGCCCGACAAGAGTTTCCTCTGCGCAACGGGTTTGTTATCAAAGTTGCCGCGCGTCTTTTTCAAGCTGTCCAAGGTTTCTTACCTCCTTTCAAGCAAACATCCATCAAGTTTAAGGTATTCTACGAATACCCCATCAAATGCAAAGTGTTGATAAGTGACCAAAATGTTTGAAAAACCTAGACATTGCCATTATAGCTAAAAACAAGGGCAGTTTTTCTATACAGTGAGATGAGGTGATTGCGATACCGGTTTTTTATGGTTGAAAACCAGTTTGTGTCGTTTTCAAATCATTGTATTTATTGACAGCAGATGGTTTCAAGAACAGATGACTGCTGCCTATCTCACAAACACACCTTTGTAACAAACTGACCCCACTATTTCACTAGATTTCACTACAGTAAGTTTGTTGGCAGAGAGTTTTTAAGGGTGGGCAGGGCCATTTTTCTGAAGGCAGGGGCTTTGGATGGTTGAATTCAAACATCAGAGACAGGAACATAGAGGAAATGATCGATTTTTGAACCTACAAGCAAAGGTGTCCTTCACAAAGCACTATGCACTGATTTTACAATCTAACTTAAGACTGCCTTTTTCATTGCACTACATTGTATCACTCTGAAGCTTTGTTGACAGAGGAATTATGAGGGTAAAATAAGGCTATTTTCTAGAAGGCTGGGTTGTTGATGATTGGGCATTTGTTGATGATTGGGCATTTATTGATGATCAAGTAAACATTAGAGGCAGGGGTATATAGATGTATGGATGGACTTTTTAAACTCACAGAGCAGAGAGTTTGTTTCCTAAAAACCACTGTTGCACTTACTTTTTCACCTAAACTAAGTCTGCTTGTTCATTACACTACATTGTCATTCTGAAGATTGTTGGACAGAGTTTTCTGAAGGTGAAACAGGGTATTTTGTTGATGATTGGGCATTTATTGATGATCAAGTAAACATCAAGGGCAGAGTTATAAAGGCAGTGATTGACTTCTTAAAAAAATCACAAGTGAAAGGTTTTTCTCTTAAACACAGTGGGCTATTTTTTTCACCTAACCACAGGGTCTCTTTCTTTTCCCACTGTGTGGTCTCCACAGAAGTCTGCTGACAGGGGCATGTTTCAAGGTAAATGACCTAAAAGAGCAGGGTTATAATTTTTGAAGGTTGGTTTCAAAGACAAAAATACAAGTGCAAGCAGGCCTCTAAGCAAAGTCACAAGAGGGGATTTGTTCAAGACTGTGCACAAAGAATCTACAAAGCAGTTCTTACACATAGTGCCATTGTTAAGAAGGATACATAGTTGAAGTGCATCCAAATTTGAAGAACTGTTGTTAATAAGTGTTGAGGGGGGCTTATTCAAGGAAGCATTGTTGCATCTTATTCAAATCCACAGTGTCCATATCTGTCCAAACAGTATAGTGGCCATTTTCAATCCAGCAGGGCATTGTTCATAAAAGGCAGTTGGTTTCTTCCAAAGCATAGTTAGGTAAAAATGCCTCCAAAGCAAGACAAAAAGAGCAACATGACAGTGGTGAAGATCAGCAGAAGCAGGAACCAGAGGAGGATAGTGCTGAACAGCAGCAGCTCAGCAGTTTGAGCAACAGCATAAGGATGATGATCAAGAACAGCAGTTTTAAGGAGCGCCCGACACGGAAAGAGAAGAAAGACATATCAGCCCTTGATATTTTAGCTTCATCTTCGGAGCATGTCTCTATGGACCCTTGAGGGTCATACATGCCATTTTTGGGCCTGTTTCGAAAATTTTTTGTTTTTTGGCATTTTTGGGGTTTTCGCCAAAAACTCATAAATACGCCATTTCAGTTTGATGAGTCGTCAAGGGAGGAGGGTGATACCAATGGATTCCATAATTTCATGAGCAGCTCTCCAGCGATTTTCAGGGCATTTGAAGATCATTCGCCCTTCCAAATTGGCGAAAAACAGCCTCATTTTGCACATTCTGCCCGCCATATCAGCAGCCTGCTATTTTCTGGGTTTTTGCACACAGGTACAGTTTTGAGGGACTTTTAGAGATCAGATTGAGATGATTCTACTTGCATTGGAAAGCAGACACAGAGATCTTTCCAACGAGCCATCATGAGCCTCATTTCGACATCGGGAAGGCTTCTATTTGCATCCAGCAAGTCAGGGGACCTTTTTCAGGCATAAATATGAAGTATTTTTGCAATTTTTGAACTCCAAAAATCTGCTTTTCCCAAATGTGCGTTAGGCTATTTTTATCATGGGAAAATCATGTAAAGTCAATAACATTTCCGTTTTTAGCAGTTTTTTAGATATTTTATTAGATATTTTGTGCCTTGGGCTTTGCAAAGCCTCAAGGGCAAATTTAGATATTTTGACTTGGCCAATGGGATAGCTAGTTGCTCCATGAGGTTTTCCTCCTTCTAGCCTATTTATCCCATGGTTCTCATTGTAAATCAGAGGCTGAACTTGAGAGAAGAATTAATGCATTGGTCATATGAGCTTTGAAGAATACATTTGAGTTATGATGTTTGGATTGCCTCTTGGATGCTTTTGAGGAATGTTGAAGGCTTGTTGATGGATTCCTTGACATGGTAGAATGGTATAGTGCTTCTTAATGTGTTTTGTCTTCTAGTTTTCACTCATATTTCACTTTTTCTTGCTGCTATAGATCAGTAAATATTGATTTTGAGACATGCCCATGGAGGCACCTCAAAATCCCTGAATCTTCATAGCTTGATGTTTTCTTCTCCCTTAGTTATGCTAAAGAATTCTTAGCTGCTCTTTAGTAACTTAAGGTGTTGTTGCTAAGTTTTATTCATAAGTTCTATGTATGTTGAGTAGGATGTATGGTTTGCCCTACCTACCTATCAGCTGCCCATAGTTCTGTCCATAAAACTTTCTCTTTGACTGATTTGTTTATCATTTTGTTGAACCAAGGAGGCCTAGTTTCGATCTAGCCCTTTGCCTAAAACTATGAAAACTTATTTGTCCAAGTGCCCAATGACTTAGAGACTATGTTTAGGCGTTCCGGCATAGTTTATGAGTTGTTAGTTTGTCTCATGTGTTTTCCCAAAGTCTGATAGCCTTTTCCCGAAGTTAGAGGGTCATATACCTCTATGTATGGCTGGAATGTTTGATTTCTATGTATTGATTAGCTTATAGTTATTCCTAGCATGATTAATGGCTTGCTATTACATGTTTATGTCTGTTATTAACTAGTTTGCACTTGAAATCCCTTGTCTTTCACCAACTTACTGTCCATTTAATCCATTTTGCCCAGAGATCCCTTCTACTGTGAATCAAATCGGCCCTACAACAGCTTTACATCATCACTTCATAGCTTCCTTGATCTGTTTGACCCCATAGCCCAATTTATCTACATCTTGTTATCCAGTTTATGTATTTGATCAGTTTCATCCCTCACAAACTTAAAAACTAAAAAAACCAAAAATACACTTCATAACTAGCCTAATATCAGAACATCGCAAGTAAACACACCGACATCTTCTACACATATAGAGAGAGCCCTCTCTGAGTCCAGGAAGGCTAGGTCCTTGGGCTCCAAAGCTTGGTTTGATGTTACATCGTCATTTGGCTAGCCAATCGGCCAAATCACGGGACACACCGCAGACAAAGTAAGACTCGGTACACAAGGGTCCCGAAAGCAGGGGTGGACCAGGTTTAGCGGAGGGATATGTAAACAGAGAAACGAGAGTAACCCCCCCCCCCCCCGCGTATTGACAGTGCTCAAGCCAGGTCCTAAAATAAAGTATATACATCATAAAAATGGGAAAAAGGACAGATACATACCCTGTAGGAATCGCAAAGTTTGCAGTAAGAGTTGCGCACCTCCTCCTCGTCTTCCAAGCTCTTGCATGCAGAGAGCTTTGCATGAGCCTTTGAGGAAAGAGAGGGCGGTGACTTACCTTAAGCAGGACAATCGGTTCATGCGCTGACATACCAGCCTGGCACTATCGCATGAGAATCATTCCAATGCAAGTGAGCACCCTTTTCATTGATCGTGTATGGCGGTTCGCCATGATGGTTATTAATTGCCTGAAGAATGGCTTGCCGTCCGGCTACCACGATCCGTCCTCTGATCCAAAATCCATGCCGATCTAGGGCTTTAGGTATGTATTTTAATTTTCACATAATTTCGTGATTGATTCCGTCACTCTTTCAAATAAGACGATTTAATGTGACTTTAAAAAGAAAGGTGCAATAATTTTTCTATCTTATAATTGTAGTTAATTCTTTTAAATCTTTATTAGCCCATTATAATAAAAAATTATAATAAAATAAAATCTTGAATTTTAATAATATATTTTAGAAGTTATATTTAATTTTCAAATATCAAATATAAAATATTTTTTTTATCCAAATTTTTTTTAACTATGAATCATGATATTTAATTCTTAAATATGTTTTGTATCATTTTATTTTAAATAAGAAATTTCTATAAAAATAACGTGTTTTTATATATATTATTAAAATGAAAATTTATTTATTATAATAATTTTGATGAACTTTAAATTCTTGAATTTGTATTAATATTTATTTTTTCATTGAATGTATCATATTTTCCATTCCAAATTGAGTGGAATTTTATTATTTATTGTTACATTAGATGACTTCCCAATTGTTATGATGTTAAAAATGAGTTTTTAGAATTTTTGAAGATTTATGTTTTATTATATTTATTTATTTTTTGGAATTTTTTATTTTTTTATGATTGGTATATGATTCTTTGGTTTTAATAGTTTTAAAGTCTTACTTTACCTATTTGTAAAAGTAGAGAAACAATTGATCTTTACAAAAGTATTATGATTGATTTTTTGGTTAATAGTTTTGAAAAAAAAAAAAATGTTAGCATATGGTTAGGTTGAGGCATAAAAGGTATCTTTTAAACACCTAATTATCTCACATTAATTATCAATCTGGGAGCGACTTTTTATTTCAAGAGTGTACTCTGTCTCAGACTGCAATTAGCTAAGAGTAATGCTATGAAAGATGTAGTACAGTATTCTAGATACAAGAGTAAACAGATGCTTGTAAAGAAATCTAATTACAGTAACATGAATGAAAATACTCTGAAATCTTAACTACTCATTCTGAAAAACATTAATCAGGGATGCAGTAGCAATAACTCATTCCCTTAGAAATCGATGCAACTGAAATCAAAACTGAGAAAAGGCAATCAATCTAGGAACTTGGAAGCAGTAACCAATGTCCTCTACAGTTGATGGTCCTGTGCTTTAATCAATAAAAATTAAATTGAACTTGAACTACTTGCTGATGAAAATAACTAAGAAGAACTTCTTCTAATAACAAGAATTGGAAAGAAACAACAATTCGTAATTCCTATGTGTACACATCAACTATAAACAATCTCTCTGCTAATCCGAACCTACGAATCAGAAATGAACAACGAACAGTAATTGAATAGCAAAAAATAATGGAATAGAAAATATAAACTTAACGCAGTCAAGTAACAAATATTCTTAAACTCCAACCCTGTCGACAGCCAATACTATGAAACAGTCAATCGGAATGAACCATAAACCAATGGAACAGCAACCGGAATTAACTATAAAACAAAAAAGATTTATAAAAGATAGCAAGATGAATAAAATAGTAAATACGATCCTTGCTAAGATAGAACAGCAGTGCAATTCATTAACGCTCAAAACAAACCCGAATTCAATTTAACAGTAATCAAACAACTCCGTAATTGTAATGAATCTAAACACAATTATCACACGATAGTAAGCAAATGATATAAATACAAACAACAGAGTAATTCCACCAGGGCGGAGCCCTTAACACCATTGAAACACTGCTGGGTCACTTCAGGACTTGAAAGATGAAATGAAATGTGCCTTTTTATTAATCGAACATAAAATTATTACAGAGCTCGCTCTCTAAACCTGAGATTCAATAAAACGTAATATTACAAAAGGAATGTTTTGAATCAAAGAATCTCTCCCCTTCATAATCACTAAAGGCATTGCCTTATATATCAAAATCTGACAGACAAGACAAGGAATGAGATGAGGTTGAACAACGATCCCTCGGGATCGAAGGATCCTGAAGGATTCGCTTCCCTTATTTTAGCCGTCACTTGATTTCCTTTGACTGAGTCGAGCTGTCCCCTGCTTTTTCTTAGCGATGCGTTCGTATTTCCTTGTCTTTGGCAGGATTTGGTCTAATGCTGGAGGAACAGCAGTTGCATTTAATTTATCCACGCCTCTGGTATAGCTACTCACCTCGCCTAATTCTTTCTTTTAGCAGTAAAAGGTAGTTTTTAGTCATATTTTACAATAAACATAAATCTTCACAATTCTACCACAATTATTGTAATAAGTCATCTGTCTAAGGTAAAAAGAATTATGTTTAAAGTAAAAGAATGGGAAAGCACATAATAAATTCATACCTTTTCCACTACTCAACATACCCCCCTGCTTACCCTTTTTCATGTCCTCATGAAAACGATAGTTCACATGCAGAGCAGTTAAAGAATAAGCTAGAGAAGGTTTTTCATCAAAAGGCCTAAAACCATGCATTGCAGCTAATGCTTCGAAGACATGCCCTGTCTATCCTTCGGGTATTTCATAAGTGGATTTGTAATTTGTAGCAAGATACCATCCAATGGGGGTTTGAAACCTACACCCTAGCCAGAATGGTCCTTCCCTCAAAATGAGGTTGCTATAGGAAACCAAGCGGTCTGTAGCTAATCCAAAGTTTTTATAGTTAAATGGTTCTCTATTTTGAACATTCCGATTGGAAATTCCCCATCGGACCTTAGATGCTATGTAAGCCTGGTTTCTAATAGATAGGAAATAGTCTATCCCATTCAAGACAATTGATTTATGGATAGGCCCCAATGCTTGGATAACACCTCTTGTCATCAAATTCTTCTGCCTAGCCCATAATTGTACTGAGTGCTTAGGTTCACTTCTAACCCACAAATCTAATTCATTTTCCTGCCTTTGAAAAACATTACAGGATTTAAGCCATTTTAACTGATTGACAACAAAGGAAATAAATGCCTGGTATTGGATGTCACCAACAAAAGGGCTAGGATTTGTCTCACTATCATTTTCCAATATGAGATTATGCAAATAGAACTCACACAGGAGACGCTATATCTTTACCCCATAGAGTTTGCAGCATGTTACAAAATCATCTATAGTTTTTAACTCTATATATTTTCCTACCCTAACTACCTTAATCTTTAGTTGTAAATATCTTTCGAATAAAAATAAATCATAGTTCTTGGCAGGGCATCTACAAGCTAAAATATATGTGTATAATGAGCAGAGAGTGTCCATTCGATTCTGGGATAATTTTAATTGATTCATTACCTTTTCAGCCTTTTCCTCTGCCTTTCAACACTTCTCATGGGCTTCATCCTCTGCTTCATGGACGATCTTCATCTTCTACTGTAATTCCTGATATTTCCTTCTAGGGATAGTGTCTTCTTCTAGTTTCTCCCTTTCCAGTCGAGCCTGTGCCAACTCCTCTTGGAGTCTGGCTAATGTAGGGTCACTAAAATTATTCTGACTATTGGCTTGCACATTTTCACTTGAAGTGGCTCCCTCTAGAACAACTACTTCTGGAATAGCTGCCTGCTGTTCCATATCTTCATGATTAGGCTCAACCATATTTTCTACAACTTGGGGTTTTATTTTAGTGGCCACTTTCCTCTTTTTCAAGGCTCTCTTGGTGACTATGCTTCTTCTCTTTGGGGTTCATTTGGGCATTTGTTTCATTATAAGAACCTTAATGGTCTGCCTGAGCTGTTCTACTAATCTCTAAAGCTTCATTCGTTCCCTCTGAAGCTTTTCAATCTCAGTTACTTTCTTCCTTTTTCTTGATGGAACGGTTGTTCCATTTTCTGGACCTAATTACTTAGCGGGGTTTTGGTCCTCATCAATCGTGCCTTCAGTTGGGCTTGATACGAATTGGTCAACCTCCCATATTCTTTGCACACTGTTACTTCTTTCCAAACACACAGTGGTATAATGGAACAACACAACACGGTGAATTGGAATAATATCGTTAAGTTTTTATTATTCCCTATAATTTAGGGATTTGATTCTTGTATAGGTAAAAAAAATATAGGGATTTGATCTGCATGCAGTGATTAAGAGGCATTCGCGCCCCCCTGGAGGATGATAAGTCGTCCTCGACCGTCAAATAAGAGAGGAAATTACTGCACAGTAGTTGTACAACAGGAAAAAGCATGCATACTTATGATACAATCAATCAAATTATTGCATTTACTGAAATCGATGCATGTGATTAAATCGTCAATAGATATAGAAATGTTTGTAATGATTTAAAGATAAGGAGAAGGGACAGCTAAGATGAACACAAGTACAAATGCGTTTATTACCCACTCAAATTAATGTGATCGATTTATGATGATTTTCATGTATAATAGGTTCGAAATAAATGGTTTAAGATTCATACTTTCATTTGATATTTAGATAGAGATATAGGAAAAAGGGTTTAATATTTCTATTGATGTGTACAATTGTGACTCCAATACCATCAGCAGAGCTCTGTTTCCCACAGGTGTCCATAACCTTGAAAAAGTTACTTTCTCGCCCTTGGAACCATTGTCCTTTATTTATGCCTAGGAAGTGATTTTTGAATGTCATAATGGAGACCATTGTGCTGGCTTGGGGACTAGATGAATCACAATGCCATTCACCGGGAAGAAGTGAAAAGTGGGCAGGTCGGCTCGTAATGAGACCTCCTGTTCCAAGGACTTCTTAGTTTTCTTCTTTCAATTGTCCATTAGACCATATCCCTGGTGTGGTGGCCATGATGGGAATGCCACTTCACTTGCTTCCTTATGATCATGGTAGGCTGGCTCTTGATGAGACCCGCTATCCTCCATCTACCATCTTATAAATATTTTTTCTTCTTTTTCATATAGCACTTTCCTACTTATATATAAAGGATGACTCAACACTCCTTAAGAGTAGAGATGGTGGAAGAAGTCTAAACATCTCAATAGAAAAGAATATGCCCTTATTCCTACTCCAGAAGTAAAAATCAAAGAAAGTTATAAAAATTTGGGGAAGAACCAACATGATAAGGATAATCGATCATATTAATTCTAGTGATAGTAAAATAGCAAAGTAACGTTATTGATTATGTCCTTTTTCCTTTTTCTTATCATTACCAAATAATTTCTTAAAAAAATGACAATTTCTTTTGATTTTCTGATTCGAGTAAGCTTTAATTTGTGTGATTTTGTATAAATAGTATGTTTGCCTTTAGAAGAGTCATCAGAAATGCTCAAAATGCTGGTCTAAAACAAAAAAATAATCCACTCAAAAGGTGTTGTTCCTTTGGAAAGGAACAACAGTAACAATCTTTGAAAATGTTGTTCCTTTGGAAAGGAATAGCAATAAAACAATCTGTGAAAAGTGTTGTTCCTTTCGAAAGGCACAGCAAAAAGAATCTACGAAACTGTTGTTCCTTTCGAAAGGAACAGGAAAACAATCTGTGAAACAACGAAAATAAGCATCATGGTTGTTGTTCCTTTCAAAAGGAACAACAAAAACACTCTCAACAAAGCTACTGTTCTTTTCGAAAGGAACAACAAAAATGTTGTTCCTTTAGAAAGGAACAACAAAAAATCAAAATAAATGAAATAAACAGAGTTTGAAAAAAACAAAATTCCATAAAACAAACAAACAAAATGAATGGACAATATTTATGTACAAATTTCAAAGGAAAGAAATGATTTAATGAATGGGTGCTGAGGACGAGTTATCCTCTTCAGCCAAAATTTGCATGGTAGAATCTTCCCGTAATTGCTGGTAGAAGGATTCTCGAGTAAGCGGTTTATGATACAATCGTACTCGATGACCATTTACTTTTAAGGAATGTCGAGATCCATCAATGGTGGTTAATGTAATAGTGCCATTATCATGCACTTTTTTTATCTCGTAAGTTCTGAGCCATCGTGTCTAGAGTTTCCCTAGAAAATCCTGAAACCTGGAATCATATAGGAGTGCCCAGTCTCCTTCGTGGAATATCTTTTCTTTGATAAGGGCGTCGTGCCATTTTTCTCTCTGTTGTTGAATTAACGCAGTGTGTTGAAGATTATAGAGCCCAATTTCATCTAACTCATTAATTTTCTGCAGTCTTTTGGCTTGGGCTTCATTTAAATCTAGACCCACCTTTTGGGCTATTCTTAGTGTCTGAATTTCAAAATCTATTGGAAAGATGGGCTCTTTTCCAAATACCAATTGATATGGTGAATATCTTGTAGTGGCTCTCCATGTTGTTTGATACACCCACAAGGCTTATGGAAATCTGTAGGCCCAGTCACGTTTGTGTGAGGCAACAGTTTTTGTCAATATACACTCAATCACTTTATTCATGCTCTCTACTTGGTCGTTTGCCTATGGGTGGTATGGGGTTGTAATCTTGTGCTGAATGTGGTAATTCTGTAATGTTTCAGCGAGTTTATTACCTACAAACTATGGTCCTCCATCTATGATTCTGTCCCTTGGGAGGCCATATTGCACAAATATTTGGAAAATAAATTGTATTACATAGTCCTCTGTAGCTTTTGAAAGTGCCTCAGCTTCAACCCATTTAGTGACATACTTAGTTGCAACTAGAATGTATATTTTTTGGTTTGATGGGGGAATAATAGGGCCAACAAAATTGAGCGCCCATCGTTCAAATGGTTCAATTACTAGTTGTGGGTTCAAAGGCATTTCGTCAGACTGCCTAGGACAACCTACCCTTTGGCAGCTATCACAGGCCTGCATAATTTTTTTTGCATATTTAAAAATGGTAGGCCAATAATAGCCTGTCCGTAAAACCTTATGGGCGATTCTACGATTTGCAAAATGTCCGCCACACGGACCATCGTGGCATGCTTTCAAAATATCAAATACCTCGTCCTCTCGGATGCATCTCCAAATTTTCATATCTGACCCTGTATGAAACAGGTAGCCCCCAATCCAAGAGAATCGAGTACTACGTTGTATTATCTGTTTTTTTTCATTAAGGGTTAGATGTTTAGGTAATTTACCTATTGCCAAATAATTTTATATATCAACATACCATGGGGTTCTAACAGTAACAACGAACAAATGTTCATCTGGAAAGTGGTCTTCGACTGCTTCTGCATCTGTTGGCTTTGGCATTCTTGACAGAAAATTAGCTACAGTGTTCTCTTTTCCAGGTCGATCTTTTATTGTATTTCCGAATTCCCGCAATAAAATCGACCATCTTGTCACTCTTCCATTTGTAATAGGTTTATTTGCTAAAAAATTAATGGCAAAGTGATCAATATATAGAACTACAGGATACCTAGTTATATAATGTCTAAATTTATTTACAGCATGTACTACAGCTAAAAATTCCTTCTCATTCACAGTATAATTTAGTTCAGCAGGAGATAGATTTTTGTTGATATAATATATTGCATATGGTTTTTTATCTTCCTCCTGCCCAAGTACTGCTCCAATCATTGTGTCTCAGGAATTAGATGAAATTTGGAATGGCAAATTCCAATTTGGGCCCCTCAGCACTGGGGCTATTGATACAAGTTTTTTCAGATCATTGAAGGCATTGTCACATTTATCTGTCCAAACAAAATCAACATTTCCTGTTAGTGCATATAAAGGTGCAGCTATTCAAGAATAATTTTCTATAAATCTCCTATAATAACCAAAAAATATAAGAAAGCTATGTACCTCTGTTTGTGTGTTAGGTGTGGGTATTAACAAAATTATCTGAATTTTGGTTGGATCCACCTGAATTCCAGCTGCTGAAATATAGTGCCCTAAGATAACTCCTTTGGTCATCATCATATGACACTTTTCATGGCTTAAACAAAGCCTAGTGTCAATACATATTTGCAACACCTTTTCTAAATTTTCTAATGCTGGCTCAAAATCATCTCCGTAAGGTGTGAAGTCATCCATATATACTTTGAGCCCTTCATTTATTAAATCAGAAAAGATGCAGAGAATGGCCCTTTGAAATGTGGCGGGGGAATTGCATAGGCCAAAGGGTAAGACTCGGTAGGAAAATGTCCCCCAAGGACAGGTAAAAGTAGTTTTGTCTTGGTCTTCAGGGGTAATCTGGATTTGATTGTACCCACTGAAGCCATCGAGGAAAGAAAATAATTTCTTTCCTGCCAATGTGTCTAATACCTGGTCAATGAAAGGAAGGGGAAAGTGTTATTTCTGGGTTGCCTTGTTGAGTTCTTGGTAATCTAAAAATATTCTCCACTTACCGTTCTTCTTTGGTACCACTACTAATGGAGAGACCCACATTGGGTAAATGAAATTGACATCCAATAGTTTTTGTAATTCAGCTTTCACAATATATTTAAGGTGAGGGTTTAATCTTCTTTGGGGTTGGAGAATGGGTCTCGCATATTTTTCGATATAAATGTGGTGTGTGAATAATTGGGGGTCAATTCCCTTCATTTCTGGATAATCCCATGCAAAGGCTACTTTGTATTTCCATAGTAATTGGACAAACTTTTCTTCTTGTTCAGCAGTCAAATTTTTGTTAATGTTTAGAGTTTTTCCTGGTTCTATTTCTACAATCTTGCTATTATACACATAATTAGTGGGTATTACTTGATCAGGGATGTCTTTCAGAGGATCTTCTTCTTCTTTATTATCAAATGTTGTCTTGATCATGTGACATTGTAGATGGGATCTGATTTGTGGTTTATTAATAAAAATATTAATGATATCATCCTTTTTTTAGTCTTTAAAATCAAGGGCATCTTCTACAGTTAGAGGCGATCTCATATTTTCCATAAGATATGATACAGGTTGTTTTTTTGTTTTGATTATTGATAGGCTTGGTTGGGCTGGGGGATATAAAGCTAAATTCTTGACATATTTTCCCCTTGTTATTGTCATGTTGCCTTGTCGGCATCCAATATAGGCATCGGTAGTTGCGAACCAAGGTCTACCTAGGATTAACGGGTGTCCATCTAGCCAGTTCTTTGGGTTGATAACTAGGAAATCAGCAGGGTATTCCTAGGAATCTACAGATACCATTACATCCTGTAGTGTACCCTTTTGTTTGACTACTAATCGGTCAGCCAATTCCAATAAGGTTGTTGTTGGTTCTAGTGATGCAATGGCAAGTTTTTGACAGGTGGTGGTTGTTAAGATATTGATCGTAGCTCCCAAATCAACTAAGGCATTTGGGAACAATTTCCCATTGATTTGCACCGTCACTATAAGATCTCCCGGGTCTTCATATTTTACAGGTGTTTCCATTCCTGATAGTAAGTCAGATAGAGTACCAACTATTTGGACAGTTGGGTTGGTGGTTGTTCTCCTTTTTGGCTTCTTTATAGACAGTTCCTTAATGGTTTTTGCATAAATAGGGATGTCTTGGATAGCTTGGAGGAGAGGGATTTTTATACACAAATTTTTTAATTCTCCCAGAAGATCAAAATTAGGATGTTCTAATGGGCGAGGTATGATTAATCGTTCTGGGAATGGTGGAGAAGAGGTTTTTTCTTGTTCTTGATTTTTGTTGTTGAACCTCTTTATCTTTTTGCAATGTTTGTTCTACAGGTAACAGATATTCAATATGAACATTTTTGTCTCTCTCTGTTTCTACTATATGCCCAGACCTTAATTGAAGGTCATTACACTCCCTCAGTTTAGTTTATAATTATGGTGGTTCTATTATTTGGACAGATTGAACTGGCCTATTGTTTGGGTTTGGGCTAGGCTGGGAGTTGCGGTCTTAAGTTGGTCTGGGGGTTTGTATAGGGAGCTGGCAGTGTAGGTTGAGAGCGGGGAATTGCTCCAGCTGGATTATTTGTAGGTCTTTGCCAGTTTTACTGCCAGGCCTGACTCTGCAAAGTAGAGGGGGACCATTGTATTGGATAAGCATTGTTTTTCCAAAACGGTGGGCAGAAAGGAAAATTTGGCCAATTAGTTTGATTTGTTTGATTTGGCCATGATGATGTAGGGAATGGATATTGTGACCAATTGGGGAAAGGTGGTTGATTTTTCCACATTTCATTATATTTTTGATCATTGTATTGAGGAGGCTGAAAAGAAGAAAATGGATCAGTTGGCATACCTGATTGTCGTGGCTGCCATTGTCGGCAATGATTAAGCAGACATACCACTTCTGATTCTTCTTCTGCCTCCTTATAGACTACTCTTAGGCTAGGAAGCGAGGGACATCCTTATGTGGGGTGATCTTTTGTGCAAATGGCACAAACTTTGATTACATCCAGTGGGCACTCTTTGTTTCTTCCTGGATCTAGGACAGAATACTGCCAAAATTTTCTCTGCTTTTGCTTTATTTTGTTTGGCTTGCATAATGTTGAACTGCATTGTTAGAGTCCCTAGAATATCTATTTTAAAATATTCCAGCAGGTTTCCAATATTTACATGAGTTACACCTTCATTGGAGATCTTATTGTCCCTTGTAATCATATCACGCTCTTCTGATCTAAGCCTTGTATTGCCCCTCGAACTCTTGATACAAAAATCAATGATGTTAGCATAGCTTTCCTGATATATATCACCTTTTCCCATAATATTCAATGTTTCAACCCATTGATCTTTCATTCCCCTAATTAATGTAGTTTTCAACACATTATTAGGTAAGGGTAAGGATGCATAAGGGGATCTCTGAAGATTGTATTGAAACCGTTCCACATATTCTTCCAGGGTTTCATTCGGTTTTGCTGTCATTTGAAAGATTTTGTCTTTTAGTTCCTGAGACCTGCAATAATCTTGATATTTCTTTAAAAATGCAGCTTCTCCTTTTAATGTGGAAGGAAATAGTTTTCATTTTTGGGGATTGGTGGTATAGTCATACCCCCTGCATAACACATCGAATTCGAACAGAAATTCATATGGATATTTAGATGTTAAGCCATGAAATATGGGAATATGTTGAAGGGGAATGGATTTCATAGGTGCATTAACTGCAGTATCTACTATAGGATATTGCAGTGTAGAGGTTTGCTGGGGTGTTTGCTGGTTCTGGTTTTGGGCCATTTGATCAAATATGTGCCAATATCCTTTCGGGATCTCAAGGGAATTCCTAGGCTGACTGGTAGGAGTAGGAACAGCCTTGACAACACTTCCTTGATTTGGAACAATAAGTATTCCTTTCTGGCCTACTGTTTGAGGAGATTCAGGTCCTTGGTTTTGAATAAGTTTGACAGCACTTCCCTTATCTGGAATACTTAATGTTTGGACTACTTCAAGAGGAGACTTTAGTCCTTCTCCTTCTCCTGTTTCCCCTTCTCCTTCACGAAGATTACTAGAGTTCCCTTCTTATGGATAAATTGGGCAGGGATTCTAAATTTCTTGGGAATCTTGCTCAATTCCCATTGTTTGACTATGTATCTCAGCAAAGGCTTCAGATGGTGACTCTGTAGCCTGAAGGGAACTAGTAGGTTATCTAGAGATAACTTTCCTAGGTCCTACTGATGGCTGGGATATAGTCTTTTTAAGGATTTTTTCAATGAAAGTTGTTCGCCCAAGGGTCACTGATCCCTTAGTTTTTTCAGGTTTAGGAGGAATTTTGTTTTTCTTAGCTGGTTTATTCATTCAAGAAAACAAGCCTTCATTCATACCTAAAGAAAGAATCTTACCTAATTCTACTGTGAAGCGGGCTGTGAGCAAGTATGTTCCTTGCCCGGTGTACAGGTTCTTACCTTTTGTCTTTAATGCCCAATTCTTTGCGAGAAGAAGAATATCAATTGTGCATCACTCCTTCAAAATGGCATACACTCTCCCCGACAACGGTGCCAAAATGTTGAGGCATAAAAGGTATCTTTTAAACACCTAATTATATCACATTAATTATCAATCTGGGAGTGACTTTTTATTTCAAGACTGTACTCTTTCTGAGACTGCAATTAGCTAAGATTAATGCTATGAAAGATGTAGTACATTATTCTAGATACAAGAGTAAATGGATGCTTGTAAAGGAATATAATTACAGTAACATGAATGAAAATACTCTAAAATATTAACTACTCATTCTACAAAACATCAATCAGGGATGCAGTAGCAATAACTCATTCCCTTAGAAATCGATGTAACTGAAATCACAACTAAGACAAGGCAATCAATATGGGAACTTGGAAGCAGTAACCAATGTCCTCTACAGTTTATGGTCCTGTGCTTTAAGCAATCAAAATGAAATCGAACTTGAACTAATTGCTGATGAAAATAACTCAGACGAACTTATTCTAAAAACAAGAATTGGAAATAAACAGCAATTCGTAATTCCTATGTGTACACATCAACTGTAAACAATCTCTCTGCTAATCTGAACCTACGAATCAGAAATGAACAATGAATAGTAATTGAACAACAAACAATAATGGAACAACAAATATAAACTTAACGCAATCAAGTAACAAATCTTCTTAAACTCCAACCCTGTCGACAGCCAATACTATGAAATAATCAATCAAAATGAACCATAAACCAATGGAACAATAACCAGAATTAACTATAGAACAACAAAGCTTTATAAAAGATAGCAAGATGAATAAAACAGTAAATACAATCCTTGCTAAGATAGAACAACATTGCAATTCATTAACGCTCACAACAAAACCGAATTCAATTTAACAATAATCAAACAAGTCCGTAATTGTAATGAATCTAAACACAATTATCACAGGATAGTAAGCAAAGGATAGAAATAAAAACATCAGAGTAATTCCACCAGGGTCGGGCCCTTAGCACAAGTGAAACACTGTTGGGTTACTTCACGACTTGAAAGATGAAATGAAACGTGCCTTTGTATTAATCGAACATAAAAGTATTGTAGAGCTTGCTCTCTAAACTTGAGAGTCAATAAAACGTAATATTACAAAAGGAATGTTTTGGATCAAAGGATCTCTCCCCTTCACAATCACTAAAGGTGTTGCCTTATATATCAAACTCTGATGGACAAGAAAAGGAATGAGATGAGGTTGAACAACGATCCCTCAAGATAGAAGGATCCTGAGGGATTCGCTTCCCTTCTTTTAGCTGTCACTTGATTTCCTTTGACTGAGCCGAGCTGTCCCCTGCCTTTTCTTAGCGATGCGTTTGGATTTCCTTGTCTTTGGCAGGATTTTGTCTAACGTTGGAGGAACAGTAGTTTCATTTAATTTAGCCACACCTCTGGTATAGCTGCTCACCTCGCCTAATTCCTATTTTTAGCAGTAAAATGCTATTTTTAGTCATATTTTACAATAAACAAAAATCTTCACAATTCTACCACAATTCTTTTAATAAGTCATTTTTCTAAGGTAAAAAGAATTATGTTTAAAGTAAAAGAATGGGAAAACACATAGTAAATTCATACCTTTTGCACTGCTCAACACACCTCAAATGATCAAAGGGATGCATATTTACCCCTCACATAACACTTCCACACAGAAAACAGAGATGGATTTTCATAGTGGAAGCAAGGACCTCACTGTCCCATCTATTATGTTCATGAGATTTCTGCAAGGGACACTCTTATCTAGTGGCAAACCACCTGGGAGGCCACCTGATTCAGTTTTTCTGAGAGATATCTCACTACATGATGCTCCAAGATCAAATCTAGTAGGGATGGGAGCCTTAGAAGGCACAACTATAGCACTGGAAGGTTTGGGCAAGAACAAGAATGAGGGAGATTTTCTTCTCACATCATCATCACCCACCTTCATTTCTGATTCTGCACTATTGGAGGAGAAGAAGGGAAGGTATGTCCTTCCTACATCTACCTTTGGCATAGGAGATGTCAAAGGGGAGATCAGCAACATGACAGGCATTCTTGTTGATGCATCATCAACATTGTCATTGTTGGGAAGTGTAGATCTATATTGGAAATCCCAGCTATTGGTGGATTATTCCAAAGATCTTCACACTTGTATGATGCTTCATGACCAGCTGCATGAAGAGGGATATATACTCCATGAGGGAGTCATCTATCATCATGATAGGATATTCGTACCTAGAGCCTTCAAGCTCAAGGAGAGGATGCTACAAAGGGCCTACAAATATTTTTGTTTCAGCCCTACCTATTCTATCAAGATCTACAACACTATCATGAGATGCTTTGAATGGGAAGGCTTTGGAGGAGAGCTACATCAGAATTTTCTAGAATGCATGAGCTATCTAGAGTTGGGGAAGCCAAGGGACTCTATTCAAGAGTCATTTCATCCATTTCTTCCTTCTTTTGAAAGAGGAGAAATATCCATGCGCAACTCCATGTGTAGGAGAGACATTGTTGGTGAAGAATCTGATCATGTAAAGAAAGTTTCATTTTCTGATTTTACATATTCTTTCACCATGTTTATGCAGGCCATGACTCCAAGGAGGAGTGATGTATCATATGAATCTCATGGCACACATTGGGCCACTAAAATTTCTAAATTTGGCCACTCCCTTGTTGAGCAAAGGGATATTCTCTTTCATGATGAGTGCTTCCCAAAGGCATCAAAAATATCTCACACTTTCAGCCAAGGTGAGATGACATGTGCAGCAATTAATTGGTAGGGAAACCACTTACCATACCTTTATTTGATGCAGGTAGGAGATGCACTGCGCTAGCATCATATGTGGGACTATGACCCACCTCCCCATGCTCCAATTTATGTTTGTATATATGTAATTTTTCTTCCATACCTTGATGATATAGTTGTAATTTTTATGCGATTGTATGGAGGGAGGATGGGAAGCTTGTATGTACCACATGGAATGGAAACTCTCTATGTACCTTATGCTATATGTTTTAGAGAGAGTATTGCTTCAGCCATGTTTGTTTCAGTTGAGTTATTGACTCCTTGTGGGATGGATTATGTACATCTCATAATGACTTTGGAGGAACAATTCATGGAGGGTTGGATTGGTGAAAACAAGCAAAATTTTAGAGGGGAGGACTGTAATATTCCCAATTAGCCCTAGCTAATGGGAATATATAATTTTGTTTCATTTTTTTGTTTCATGAATAAAATTGTAAAGGACGATCAATAAAATTCCTAAACAACAAAATAAATCAATGCCACATGTGAACAAAGCTAATTATGGGCTATTTACATAAGCACACTTAGGTGTGAAAGAGGCTGGATCATTTTACCAAGTCAACCAAGACCAAATCAACAACATTTTCTAGATATAGTGAATCTCATAGATGCATAGTGTAGTTTTAGTTGGAGGCTACACATGTGAAAGGAGCTAAATCATTGAGATGGTTTAGGCTTTGGAAGGACTTTCATCTTATAAAAGGAAGAGAAGAACAACAGAAGAAGTTTTTTGATTATGTATATTTTTGAATATATTGTATGTTTAGAAATATATCATTGTCTTTTTGTTTAGCTGAGAATAATGTTGTTTAGCACTAGGGTGTTCCTGATCAAGAATCCCACCTCTTCCATTGAGTAGCTCTTGGAGGATTCTTGCTGATCTTGTCCACTATCAAGCATTTGGCCAAGCTCATATTCCAACTACAACATAGATCCTGTTGAGGGTTTTATTTTCTTGTAAATTGTAGCAAGTGGAGGCTAGATCTACTCAGATCTAGGCCAATCTAGTGCCTCTTTTCAGTGGGAAAGCCTTCTATCCCCTTGACAAGAGAGTATTAGACCTTTGGAGCTGCATTTTCAGATCTTAGCATCAGGCCAAACCAATACTAGAGCCTACAGCACAGTTTCCCTTCCAGGAATGCATTATTTGCAAGTGTACAGTTGCAGGGTGTTTTGACACACTTTTGGAGGAGAGATCTCTAGTGTTGGGGTTCTGCCCTTCACAATGGTGATCCATGGATTACAGATATAATACATGTTCTGTTCAGATCTGATCTACTTATTATTGTATTTACATTCAAAAATTCCTGAATATTAATGTATATCTACAACTTAGATCTCAGATCTACTCTTTGTATTTTATGTTTTGCTCAAAACCCAAAGGGGAATTTGTAAAGGAGCTCTTCTAGTGTAAAGATCTGATATAGATCTAATATTTTGTACAGAGATCTACTCTAGATATGAAGTGTAATATACATCTATTGTAGCTCTTTAAAATAACTTTGTCAAGTATTTTTGTAGTCTAATACATTGTTGCAACACCTCTTTTTGTGGATTTTCTTCATAAAAGTCTTCCATTTTCTCTTATACATTGTATGGGCCACATTATAGATCTGATTTACTAATTTATAAGCGATTATTGAACATCCATATTGGCCTCCTACTCTTACTCTGGTGGAATGCATTATTTTCTGAGCAGTGTTGTTTTGTATTGCTAGAGTCCCATTCTTGGGCATTTTCAGCCATACTAGGTGTGGGAGATATGTTTAGCTCACCTAATTTGATTTGTTTCTAATATCCTCTTGGATTGAGATCTTATATTGTCATATATAAGGAATCCAATGGCTGATTTTTATTATTGTAGCATACATTTCTAAAAAATGCGCTTTTTCAGACATGTATTGCTGACAGTCCCAATTTTGGGGATATTACGGCAAGGCTGTACTGGCTGCTCTTGAAAGATTTTGGCAAGCATGTGAAATATCCTACTCCAAAGGGTATGTTGGTGGTTGGGACTTGGCATGACACTTTCATCATGTGGTAGCAAGGATTTTGGTTGCATTGGGGTGATGTGACATATCTCATGGAAATCATCATGTTTTCACTCTATGACCTATATGATGGAGATGTGAGGAGGCATCAAGAGCTATTGTTGCTTTGGTTACTCTTGGGAGAGTATGGGATTATTTTCCCCCATACTTTGTATGATGTTACAATAGTGGATGGTGGCACAATCATGGTGCAAATGGGCTACTCCTTAGTTTTGCAAAATCAAGAGGTACTTCCACATAGGAAGGAATCTCCCACATATAGCAGCCTTATCATGGATGTCTTTGGTACGTGGCATGTTAAATAATGGATTCATGAGGTGACAAGAGCCTTATCCCAAAGTCCAATAGTGTTGTCACTTGGGAGTATGTGTCTATTGATGGAGTGTTCCAAGGGGAGTATGCATCCCTTCAATTTTCAGACCACTATGAGGAGATTCTCATGGGAGGGCGCATACATGGACCTCATTTTTAGCCTACTCACAAGGCATGGTAAGAATGGAATTTTTGTACTTAATATTCATTTAACAAATTATTTTCATTCTCTTTCCATCTATATACAGTGCATTTCTCCACAAGAGGGCAAGATTATATTTGGGCTTCATGGTCATTCTAGGACCAACATTTATGATGGAGATAGCCATTTCTTGTATGGCTTTGGGAAAATTTTGTGTTATTATTGTTATGCTTAGCTGATATATAATGCCATTTACTACTTCCTAGTAGATGAGAAAACATGCACAAATAGAAATTTGTTGGGAGACAACTTGCCACATGATGCTCTGAAATAATAGTTAGTAAAACTGTGTTGTATCCACTGGAGAAACCATTGGTACCATCCAGCATTGCACATGAAATTCAATATCTTTCTGATTTTGATACCATATGGTGATGATGTCTTATTCACTTGGTATGGAATGGTTTGGGCAAGCAAGATTCATGAAACTAGAGAAGGGATCTTTGGAGGTCCAATTGTTCTTTTGTCCCTTGAGGGAAACACTATTGCAGCCCAATATCAGCAAAAACTCTGTACTTTTCATAAGTGGAGAGAGAGATAGCGTGGGGTAGGCCATTTGGTATATTATTTTCATTTATGTAGCCCACCTAATTGCAGGAGCCAAAGGTGGAAGAATTATTCCATGAGTTACCCTTTTGGAGGGTGACTCACTTTATGTGGATGATAGGTTGGGTTTTGGAGCTTTACATGGGAATGAAGGTTCCCACTAATTTTATGATTCCTTGCCTCAAGAAGGCCTCTAGACCACATGTAGTTTCCTCCATGAATATCCCACATTTTCTTGATGAGAGCCATTTGGATTTATCACCAAAGGCTTACTTATACACTTGGGAGGAGCAACTTGGGGACATATTGATGAGAGGGAATCTTGTTCTTTGGAGGAACTTATCATATGAGGATGCTACAGGAGGAAGAGAGGAGGCTCTTCAATTATATCCTTGCATTTTCTTGGGGACAAGAAACATTTGGGAGGGGAGGATTGTAATATTCCCAAATTAGCATATAGCTAGTTGGAATATTAATTTTTTATTTTGATTATTAGTTAGAAGAATAAGAGGGTATGGAGACCCTTAAATCTCCTTAGTAGGAATAAAAAAACTCCTAATGTGAAAGGAGGTCATATAAAATCTATATTTAAGACCCTTATGTGTGAAAAGGGGTTGGAGCATGAAGACTGGGTCTACTTTGACAAAATCAAGCAGTGATGGTATGGAAGGAGTCGAATTCATTGAGGGACAGTGTAGTTTTGGAGGAAGAATCCATGCATGGAAGTAGTGGCTTTAATGAGTGGGGCCCAAGGTGAGGAAGCTCACCAAGAATATAAGGAAGGGGATGGCACCCATCATGGGCATGATGGGATTATTATTCTGTTTATGGCCTGTTAAAACTTTTGGCTCTCTTCAGTTGTTTAGCTAAGATTGCAGTGTTGTTTATCACAAGGGTGTTTCCAAGAAGAAATCCCACCTTCATCCTCGGTGTCACTACATTTCTACATTTTGACATACAGCCAAACTTTAGCTTTCTTCAACAACGCAGTTTCTACTTAGAGTTGTGTTGTGTTGCAGGTTACAATAGTGGAGGATTATATTGGGTGACTTCTAAGCTAGATTTTCAGTGGAGGAAGGTTTCCTTCCATTGGGAGACTAGCAAAGGAAGCCCTTGGGATTTATTTATATATTTGGCATCAGGCTAAGGTGATTTTATCCCCTAAAACATAGTTTTAGTCTAGATCTGCGTTATTTTAGGGAGGAGTTGTAGGGGTGGTTGCAGTGTGTGATTTGGGAAGTGATTCCTTCAGTGGAGGGGACAACCTGTCATCCATATGATATATTAGAGCACAGCCACTTATTTCTACATCATCTTCAACCATATCTTCTCATTCATTTTGTTGCAACAAACCTTCAGCCTTAGGGCTGCAACTCACATTTGTATATTTTGTGTATTTTCTGGAAACCCTCTTGGGTTTTCTTGGAAGGGTGATATAGAACCTAGATCTGTATGTGTAGCATCTATAGAGGCATATATCATTATTTTTACATCATTGTATGATCTCCAGCTGTAGTTATGCATGTTATGACTGCGTTGTAGTATCTCTCTGACATTTAGTATATTGGTAGCATCTCACTTTTGAGAGGGTTTATTCATTGGAGGCTTGTTTCTCCTATTTTATGATTCATGCCTTAATGTATTATGTTTATTTGTCGCTGATTTGCTGAATAAAGTAGCTCCATATTGGTCTCAAATTTTTATGTATTGATTTATGCCGCTACTTTCCATTATTGTGTTAAAATATTGCTGCTTCCCCATTTGGGAATATTACATGCTGGATGGTGAAATAATGCTCAAGGAGATTCCTTACTAGCCTCCAAGATGAAGGGTTTCTCCCCTCACTAGAAAACAAGCTCAGAAACTAGGTCTCTTAACCCTCCACTGATGTTAACCTGCAAAACAACACAATCCTAAAGGAGACTTCATTGTGAATAATGCATGAAGCTTAGCCAGATGTCAGATAGTGGAAATATAGCTCAATGAACCTCTCCTAAGTAGGCACTCGAAGTCCCCCGAGGATGAAGGTGGGATTTCCGCTCGGAAACACCCTTTTGCTAAACAACACAACAGACTCCACTAAATAGCTAAAGTGTGCAAAAATTCATAAAAGACCAAGACATAAATAATATTCAAAATGTCCTTTATGGCTTTCATCCCCTTCCTTATATGCTTGGTGAGCTTCCTCACCCTTGGTCCCACTCATTAAAGATGTTACTCCCATGCATACACTTCTCCACCATAATTGTATTGTCCTCCACTATCTCCACTCTCTCCATGGCAAAGTTGTTGATTTGGTAAACCTAGACCCCATCGACATGCATTGACCCCATTCACACTAAGGGTTGATTTATTTTAGTTAGCGACACTAATCCATATTCACACTAGAAGTGGTTTTATTCCTAATAAAGAGATTTAAGGGTCTCTTTACACTCTTATTCATCTATCTAAATGACAAAAAAAAAATTAATACTCCAACTAGCTGAAAGCTAATTAGGAATATTACATTGACTCAACTAGTTAACTGTGTAGCAAATGTCTAGTCTGGTTTTCACCAAGTACATCAGTGAACCCACAAGCTGCATGTAAACGGTAGCGTCCACTACCTCAACTGAAGTACCATCCACCTTTCTCTAGTTTCCTGGAAGAGGAGTATCCATGGGTTTACAAATCTCCATGTGACACTTACTCAGAATCTCTTTGGCATACTTTCCTTGAGAAACAAATAGCTCACCATCCCATTGCCATATTTCCAAGCCAAGTAAATAGTGGAGTTAAATTTCCTTCATCTCAAACTCTCTTGCAATATCCTCTTTGCAAGAAGTTATGAGATACTCATCACCTGTAAAAGTTAGATCATCAACATAAAGTATGATAATCAAGAGCTTACCATCATCCACAATCTAGTATAGGTTTGCATCCACTTCACTCTTCCTGAAGCCCAACCTGGTAAAATAGCTATCAATCTTGGTGTACCAAGCATGACATGCTTGCTTCAACCCATTTAATGCTCTTTTGGGTCTGCACACATGCGACTCACTGTAAAAGGTATAAAAACCTTCTGCGTGTTCTATGTAAACTTCTTCCTCAATAAATCCATTAAGAAACATAGTTTTCACATTAATCTAATGTATCTTCCACCCCATTTGCACTGAGAGTGAAAGGATATATCTAATTGATGAGTATCTCGCAATCAGTGAAAAATTCTCCTCATAGTCAATCCCCTCAAATTGTGATAATCCATGGGCTAAAAATCTAGCCTTGTACTTCTCCACACTTCCATCCACTACTTTCTTCACCTTATAGATCCATCTAGATCCAACCAGTGATTTCACAAATGGTCTTGGGAAAACTTCCCATGCACTATTCTTGACGATGGAGTCATACTCCTCAAACCTGGTATCAACCCAAATTGGTTGTTGCATTGCTTCCTAAAAGGAGGATGGTTCTGTCACAATACACTTTCTCATAAGATCCACGTATCTAGTAAACATGTCTAGATGTTTTCTTTGTCTGTGCAGTGAATTAGGTGCTCCTACATGCTCTGGCGCATCAAGTCTCAATCTATCAGCTTACGTGGTTTTCCTTATACCATGTATGGTAGATGGCTATGCATGAGTGTTTTTTTCCACTCCATGATCCTCCACATGTGGTTTCTCCACATATTGACGTTCATCGTTTGGAACCAAGAGTTCCTCATTTGCATGCAAATCTAGATCCCTCTCAAGGGATAATTGCAGGGATTTCTCCTCATCAAATTTTATATCCCGTCTCACAACAGTCATCCTGTTGTTTGGAAAATACACCAGATAGTTGTGGGGAATATCACTGTACCCCAAAAATATCCCAATCTCAGCTGTTGGTTTGATCTTCTTCTTGGAATCTTTGGTCACATGGAAATAGACAGATGAGCCAAAAATTTTAAAATATGAAACATCAGGTTTCTTACCAAAAAAATCCTCCTCTATTCTCCTCATGCCAAGTATTTGATGAGGACTACAGTTTTGCACAAATGCCGCTTTGTTGCATGCCTCTACCCACATATGCAATGGTAGTCCCTGACCATGCAACATTGCTTGTGCCACACCCACAAATTTTCCATTCTTTCTTTCTGTGACATCATTCTGTTGTGGGTTATGAGGTGTAGTAAACTCTCTCTGAATTCCTTCTTTGCTATATAATTTCTTGAATTCATTGGAAATGTACTCACCACCATTTTTTCTCCTAAGAGCCTTCACATTCTTCCCCATATCTTTCTCCACCAGTGCTTTGAACTCACCAAATTTTGAGAACGTCTGATCTTTCTTCTGCATGAAGTAGATCCAACACTTTCTAGAACAATCATCAACAAAGATCACATAATCCTTGTGCTTTGCTGTCAAAGCTGTAGAGAATGGTCCACACACATCTTAGTGAACTCTCTCAAGGATTTTCGCTACTCGGTTCTCCTTCTTGTGAAAAGTGGCCTTTGCATACTTCCCCATGGTACATCCCTTCCATGTGTCTATCTATGCAAGAGTACCCTTTGGAAGCCCTGTAGAAATATGTTGCATGACTGTTAAGTCCCTACATTAATAGTGTAGTCCCTTATTATGTTAGTGTAGCCCCCCTTGTTGTTATTGTTATACCCTTGTAACACCCATATTGTTATTATTGTGCCCTTACATTATTATTGTTAGGCTAGCTAGGGTTACATTATGGCCCCACTAGGATTACATTGTGGCCCCATGGACTCCTATATATAGAAAGGAGTTTTTTTCATTTGTGGCATCCAAGAATTGTTCATTCATGTAATGTATTGGAGGTTTCCCCCTCGAAGTGGCTTATTTCTAAGGCGTTGATATCTCTTTTCTTCTATTTTTGGCGCTGGTTTCACAACATTTGGTATCAGAGCCTTTGGATTCTAGGGTTTCGCTGCTCCAAACAGGTCATCGTGGCATTTTCGCTATAAATTTTTTTCTACGAAGGTTCATCTGCTGAAATTTTTAGAGTGCAAAGAAGAAATCTTAAGCAACATCTTCAAAAAATTTCAGAGCTTGGGTCACAATATTTTTGGAGATATGATCTGTGGAAGTTAAGGGATTTTGCAGGCTCCTGAATTTCACTTAAAAATGTCATCACAGAATTTTCGCCATAAATTTTTTTCTATGAAGGGTCAGAAACTGAAATATTTAGGGGGCAAAGCTAAAATCCATAGGAAAATCATCACAAAATTTTAGAGCTTGGTTCACAATATTTTCGAGATATGATATGTGGAAGTTAGGTATTTTTCAGGCTCTCGAAATTTCATCTCAAAGAGGTGATCATGGGAAAATATTCATAACTCTCTGTCTGATCATCAGATTGGAATTCTGTAAAAAGTGACTAGAAGTGCACAAACTATAGTTTCTTTTCTATAAATTTCAGTGCCAAAGGAGCAAACAGTGACACATGGCAAGTCATACAAGTTTGCTCTACTGAACCAGTC
The DNA here is from genome assembly GCA_034641835.2 of Pinus albicaulis. Classification (NCBI taxonomy): domain Eukaryota; kingdom Viridiplantae; phylum Streptophyta; class Pinopsida; order Pinales; family Pinaceae; genus Pinus; species Pinus albicaulis. Next base: position 38,107 of record JAXQQM020077479.1, on the reverse strand, counting down.
TATAATTAGGTCATTGTGGGATATTGGACATAACTTTGCCTTGAAGAATCCAAATCAAGTCAGATCTGTGGCATTTGAAAGAAGCTTCAGAAGACTACTATAGGGCCTAATTTCAGATATTGAGGATCTGCAAGTATAGAGATAAGTCAACTTCAATATCGAGCTCCTCAAAAGCAAGTAAAAGGTGTGCATTGTTTTTTCCCAAATTGCATCAGTCTTGTTTGAAGAATCAAGTTGAATTGATTCCAAGGGCATATTGTAGAATACATAACAGTATTGGATTCTAAAATGGCCCCTAAAAAGAATTCAACACCCATTAAGCCTTTAGAAGTCTCTACTATGACTCATGAAGACGAAGAATGGCAACATGACATATCAAAATTACAAGAGCAAGTGCAAAAAATTTCGCTCTCACAAAAAGCAACAAAAATGACATGGAAGTTTTGAAGAAAGGCATGGAAACTAAGATGGATGGTTTGAAGAAAGGCATGGAATCTAAGATGGGTGGTTTGAAGAATGGCATGGAAGCTAAGATGGATGGCATGGAAGCTGGCATGGAATCTAATATGGATGACATGGAAGCTAATATGGAAAACATGAAGAATGATCTAAGAGCATACATGGAAGGTTTGAAAAAGTTGATATAAGAAATGTTTCCTAATGGTGAAAAGATAGTAGAGGAAACTCATGATGAGAACAAAATAAATGTTAATCATGATTTCATAAACTCTAATGTTGGAGGGAAGAACCACCATATTCCAAAAATGGATATGAGGAAGTTTGATGGAAAGGATCCTGTAACATGGATACTAAAAATGGAGCAATATTTTGATCTCAATAATGTGAAAAACACACAAAAGGTACACATTGCAACTTTACATTTAGAACAAAATACATTTGTATGGTATTGATGGATTTGCTCCTGTAAAAAAATTGTCACTTGGTCAATTTTTATGGAGGAAATGATAGCACATTATGAGGATACAAAGAGCAACACTTTCTTTATCCAATTGATAAATCTCAAGCAAAAGTGTTCAGTGGGGGAGCACATTGAGGACTTCCAAAAATTGAATATAAGGGTAACTGATATTTCAGAGGAACACATGATTGATCTCTTCATAGGTACTTTAAAGGATAACATCCAACATGGAGTTCACGTTTTGGAACCTGATTCATTGGAGAAGGCATTCAGGTTGGCAAGAAAAATTGAATGTAAAATTATGGCGACAAGGAAACCTACCACTCACTTCTATAAAGATGGAAGTGTTGCTACTCCTAAATTTCCACAACCTACAAGGTTGACACCACAAAAATTGGAAGAAAAAAGAGAAAAATGGATTTGCTACAGTTGTGATAGCAAATACACTAAAGGTCATAAGTCTGCTGAGAAGAAATTATTTTACATAGATTGTGAAGAGGAAGAATAAAATGAACAAGAAGAGGATATACACTAGGAACTAGCCCTAAAATAGGAAGAAATGTGTCCGAACATATCGTGTAATGCATTGGCAGGAATTACCACTCCTAAAACTATCAATATAGAAGGACATATCAAGAAGAAAAAGGTAATAGTGTTGATTGATTCAGGTAGTACCCCTAATTTTATTCATTGTAAGGTAGCCAAGGAATTGAATTGTTTCCTATACCCAACACCAGAATGTCAAGTGATGGTTGCAAATGGAGGAACTATAAATTGCTCTGGAAAATGTCATAATATCAAGCTAACCATGGGGGAATATGTATTGAATAGTCCAATGCTTTCCATTCCTATGGCAGGTGCCAATGTTTTACTAAGAGTACAATGGTTACAATATTTGGGGACAATAGATTTTAATTTTCAAGAAATTTTATTGAAATTTTTTTCAGAAGGAAAGGAAGTCAAATTAAGGGGTATTTCAGGGAAGATGGGAAATATAATAAGCTCTAATGTCATGACAAAGCTTCTAAATAAATAACAACAAGGCGTAATTTCACAATTATGCTCATTAGAAGTTCCAACATCAAAATCATCTATTTCTGCAAATCTCCAAAAAGTCTTAGAAAATCATTCCAGGGTGTTTGAAACTCCAAAAGGACTCCCACCTATTCATGATCATTGCTATAGGGTAAAATTCTTGGGTTGTTGGTTATTGAATATCCTTCTTAGGGCTTTCCGGTGCCTGAGGCAGACATTAAGATTAGTTGTATAGTTCACAAAGATGGAACATACATATTCATATTAACTTAAAACAACTTGATGGAATAAGATGGAAGATTACCTTTTTAATGATCTTGAAGTCTTTTTGAGAGCACTGAATAGTGAAGCAGGGATCCTTCTTCACCAGCTCCAAATCTCGACTCTGCAATCAGTCAAGGCACCCATGTAATCTCTACCATAACATACATTTCCTATCAATTAAGTCAATATATGATAAACATTTAAAAAATGCACATCTAAGCCATTCATCTCATGATATGTAAATAATCAAATAATAAAGACAATATCAACGCATAGAATGGACAAAACAGATACATTTCTATTAATTTATAAAAAGGAGGATTACAACCGTCGATTGTTCCAAGCCCTCCTCAGCCTTCCAATATCTCTATCTCTCAAAGTGGTGATGTATTGATCAACAAGCTCTCAATGAACCTCTTTGACCTTTTACCTTCACACTACAACAATGATCTCTACTTCACAAGTATTCAAAAACTTTGACAATCCTTCGACCTTGAACCAAGAGCCTTCAACTCCATTTTATAGGAGATGGAGAGAGCAATCATTGCCCTTATTTTTCCACTAGTTCTGAATAGAAAAAACCAAGATGTTTCCTCAAATTCCATGCTTTTTCCTTCCTTGAGAGTTTAGTTTTTTATGGCAAGGCCCAATAAGAGATTAGTGCTTTGCAGTTTCCTTTTTGTACTGACTCTCTTGTGAGAAAAAGCTAGAAATTAAAATCATTCTCCACAGGTTTTTCCCGTTCCAAACTCAAAACAAAGGTAACGCTGCCCTCTAGTGTAAACAGAGCATTTCCCTAGCCACTAACACAGCCTTTTCACTGATCAGGTGCGTTCTTCGTGACCCTGGTTTCATCCTCCACTCTCCTTCAGATCCTCCCTCCACTGATCAGGTGCGTTATAACACTCTTGTGTTGTTATAGTGAGGCATTACCTTGGCAGAAATAGGTTTAGTTTAGGCCTTTGTATTCCTTCCATATTTATCTTCTCCTCTGAGATGAAGAGGAGGTATTTTGACCTGTAACAGATGCCCCCTAAAGTGTGAGGTTAGAGACGAAGACAATGGCTGAAATACTTTATAATGTGTGTAGTAGAGATAAAGAGATTGAAAGACTGAGGAAAACCTGAAACAACAACATATGTCAGAAAATATTGTATCTGCCTTAAGTCGGTCATTCCCATGCTCAGTAGCTTAAACAACATGATTTCTATAGAATAGAGATATGAATAATTTGTCCACCGATGAGCACAATGTGGAAGTTTCTGTAATAAGAGGATCAGGATGAAGAAGTTGTCTCCATAAACAATATCGCAACTTGGAGAAGGGAACAAAACTTTAATGATGTAACCTTTGCCCCAAGGTCTTAACCGTTGATTCACTTAAACTGCATATTTCTCAAAATGTGAATGAAGGAGCTGTCATCGAACATGTGAGAAAATATCTGATTACCAGTCGATAATGAAAACTATTAACAGACGCGAAGGTGGCCACCGATAATAATGATGGTCCCTAAGATGCATAGTACAGTCTAGCGAGTGTGAATAAAAATAGTTGAAATTGAACACTCGTATAATCATTCGACCAGGAGCCAATGATGAAGACTCCTGATCAAACACAAGACTACCTACCACTGATTTTCACAAGTATTCGGGTACTGATGGCTTTCTAGATCATCTTCCTAGATAAGATGTTGAAGTCGATAGGAAGAGATCTGTTGAAAGGTAGGCAATGAGGCATCCTACATCAGTCAACAGGAAATGGAAACCAAATGATCTTGTTTCTGATGGAGATAATGAAGAGTAAATGGGGATGTCAGACGACAAATAATTTCTGGCATAATGAGCGGTTTGGTTGATAAGAGGAGCAGTAGATAGTGAGATCTGCTTGAACAATAGAAGGCACTGTAGAAGGGTACTAGGCAGCTGAGGCTTAATGAACACCAAAGAGTGTGTTAGGATTTTGACCGGTGTAGGAACACTGGGAAATGAAGGCTAATACTCATAGATGGTAGGGTTTGGCTAACTACGAAAGAGTTTTCTAGGAAGTGCCATGTTCAAGATTTTTGCTACCAAATCGACCTTTTTGAAATGTAACAGAGGTAGTATCCGTTTTGCCCAAAACTTTCCCCGTCTGATTAAGTTTAACGAGTCCAGACGAGTAAACTCGGTGAATTTTTCAATTTTAGAGAGTCTGAAAAATATCATAAAAGACAACTCCGTGTCCCGTCTGATTAGGTTTAACGAGTCCAGATGAGTAAACTCAGTGAATTTTTCATGTTTAGAGAGTTTGAAAAATGTCGTAAAAGACAACTCCATTGGGGTACCTTTGTCATGTCTTGATAACCGGGCACGACAAAGGGAGAATAGTAAGCCCGAAACAGTTCATTTTCCGTGACTTAGTCCATCGAAGCCGGAAAAGTGAGAAATCTATGTTCGATGGATGTCTACCTCATTTTGTTATCAGTACGAGGAGACAGAGTAAACTCAGTACTCTTTGTGAAATTTTAACGAGTTTGAAAAAGAAAAACTCGGTGCCCTCCATGAAATTTTAACGAGTCACGTGGAGAAAACTCGGTTACTTTTTCGGTTTAAAGAGCTTTGAAAAGGAGGAAAATAATGGCTCCTTACTCTCTGTCGTGGTAGTTTAGCGAGCCCGACAAAGTCAACTCGAGGTTTTTTTAGTTTTATGAGAGAGAAAAAGGTCCCTAAAAAGAAAGCTCAGTGCTTCTTCATATCAGTTTTAACGAGTTTGAAGAAGAGAACTCTAGGTTTTTTGGATTAATGAGAAAGAAAAAGACTATAAAAAGAATGCTCGATATCAACTTCATATAAGTTTAACGAGTTCGAAGAAGGGAACTCGAGGTTTTTCGGATTAACGAGCAAGAAAAATACCTTAAAAAGAATGCTCGACTAAACATGTGTATGTCTGCATATGAATCTTGATCACTCATCAGAACATCAGTAACAAATCTCAATAGTTGCAATATATATGCAGCGAGAATTCACGACTTTGCCGACTAGCTTAAGAGATTCATGCCCCAGAATTGGCTATAAGAAGGTCAGAAGACCTTCATTTTCACTGTTTTGAGTGTTGTGAAGGAGCTCTGGGGTGAAAAGGGGTGAAATCTTTAGCTGACAATTACGGTCAATCCGGGCAACGGTTTTCCTTCTCGCAAGATCCAGGTAAGAGCTAGAACCTCCTGCTATCATTTAATTGTCTTTTTGTTAAGTTTTGCTAGTTCAAAATGGGAAATTTGTGAGGCCCTAAAAAATGTTTGCGGCTAACGCGGGCCATTAGTGTTAGAGCCGCGTTAAGTGTAGTTCCCATGAAGGGATTTCGCGTTAGTGCACTCTATTTTACACTATGGCCAGCGTTAGGCACACTGTGTTTTTTAGCAACTCATTTCTCAACGTTTTGAAGTGGTCCAGGCAATTTTTAATTGGTTAAAAATGTTGCATTTGCAGGTATTCAACTGTTAATCTTGAGTATCTGGTGAGAGAGAGAACATGAACTGGAAGAACGAGATATGATTACGGATTCTACAAGCTTGATCGCTCTTTGTAGATGCGGTTTGCTAAAATATGCCCGTTTAGAACTGATGAGGGGTCAAGAGGACCTCCTGAGGTGGCTAATCCGGCAATGGGACGAGCGGCACCATGTCTTTCGGATTGGGGGAAATGAGCTCTCAATTGAGAAAGACGATGTGTACTTTTTGATCAGCCTATCATGTCGTGGACCGAGGCCCAACTTGACGGGGTCCAGAGCTGACCCGCGTTCCACTACTGATCTTATTCTTGAGCATTGCATACATGACACACGGGCTGTGAGCAACTGGGTACCGATCGCACAAGTGACTTTGAGACCACTGAGGTCTATATTATGGATGATTGTTCGATTGGCAGGTTCCAAGAGTCCGCATGTGGCCACCAAGGCCCAGATGCTACTAGCCTTGGACTGTATGTAGCCTCATGTGTTTGACTGGTGTGATGGAGTTGTCCGTCGGGTCCGAGCAGAGCTTACCGCATGTAAGACCCGTACCCTGAGAGAGTTTGGGTACGGTATAGTAATTGTCTCTTTCTTACTAGAGTAGGTACCATTGATGAGGCCCAGAATTGTTACAACGCCATTGGGCCCACGTGAGCCGAGGCAGGCTTGGTGGGCAGCTTTGCTTCCACGGACTAGAGAGGGTCCCGTCTGCCACTGTTTTGATGATGGGTTTTTTTATTAGCTAAACTCCCAGATTATTATGATTGAGGATTATCCCTATGCAGGGATGAACTTCACAAGCGATCCGGAGTTAGCGCTGCCCCCTGGCACCCAGTGGGGACTCGATGGTAAGAAGGAAATGATCAGTGTATTTCAAGGAAGTACTTTGTTTTTGTCTTTTGAATGTTTATGAAATTTTTTTTGTTGAAATAGGGTGAAAATTATGTTTTGACATGAAGCTTTGTTTGCTTGACAGAGATGTGGCACCTATCCACCCAGTTGGGGCCCCTCGCTATGCACAGCGAGGACTGCAGCTACCCAGGGCTGGCGCACCAGCTGAGGATGCGGAAGCCACCGAGGATGATGATGCCCAGATTTTACATGAACTATATAGAAACTTGGAGGGTTTGAGTATGGGTATACCACCCCTTCCTATGTGGGAGGTTCCAGTTCATTTGCAGCGGCATACCGTAGGTGTGCCAGAGAGATACCTGGTGCCTCTGAGGAGGATAGCCAGAGCAGTTGTATGTTACCATGATCATCAGGCCTAGCTGGCAGAGTATATGTATTAGTGTGAGAGCGTGGCTTAGTATAGCCAAATTTTTGCAAAACACCCAAGTTTTGGAAGATTTTTTGATGTAACTATTGTACTGGACACGACATATATATATACATACTTTTTGGTGATTTTTTATTTTTTTATTTTTTATGTATTTTCAATGGGATAAAAACATATATACTCATGAGTAAATATTTTACAGCAAATGTGAAAAATGCCAATCTAACACATAGTTTTCAAAAGAATCGGCTAATGCATTAAATTCTCTAGGAAAGTGTTCAAATGTGATTGTTTGAAATTGACGTTCTAAAAGTCGCACCCTTAAACAATAACGTAACAAGACTGGATGATGGACATGGTAATGATTGTTTAACTGCATAATGATGAGTTGGGAATCTAACCTGACCACTAAATTGGAGATGTCACGAGACGCCGCCTCCGTGAGGAGTTGGATCACTAACATGTACTCGGCAACATTATTGGTGGCACTTCCTATGAAAATTCCCCCAGAACCAAGAAGTTCCGACTTAGCAGTATAGAGAACCCAAGCAGCTGAAGCAATGTGTCTAGTGTGACGACTAGCACCGTTCGCATATCTGATGTATGATAAGGAGGATGACGGCATCTGTGTGAAAAAAGAGTGTACATGAGAAAAAACACCTAAAAAACCAAAAAAAAAATCTAGAAACATCAAAACAATAGGAAAAACTTATATACATAAAATTACAAAGCATATGCCTAGTGCGAAACTAGGCAAAATACTTCTTTAGATAGAGCTCGTTGCGGGGCTCCGCGAGTGGAATTCCATTACAGTCCTGAAGTTCGTAAGCCCCTTTTGAGAGGACTTTAGTGACAATGTAAGGACCAAGCCATAATGGTTGGAGCGTGCCTGCCCCCATGAGGTCATGTTTTTTATCATAGAGTAGAACAAGATCACCTTCTTGGAAAGAACGAGGCTTGACAGATTTGTCATATTGAGCTTTGACTCGGCGCTGGTGAGCTTCGAGTGCTAGTGTAGCATCTCGACAAGTTTCATCCAAATGATCGAGCGAGAGCAAGTTCTCTTCTGTGGCGGTGGTGCCAGGAAGGAGTTCAATGGAGATTTTGAGTGATGTAATTTCGCACTCGATTGGAAGTACTGCCTCCAGGCTGAATGCAAGTTGAAATGGCGTGAAGCCTGTGGCAGTTTTGACTGATGTTCGATATGCCCATAACGCAGAATACAACTTCTGATGCCATGTGGTTTTATGATTTTCGACCAGTCGACGAATCATGGTTTTGAGGACGCCATTTACGGCTTCGACTTGACCATTAGCTTGATCTTGGCGAAAACCTAGCATGGATGTTAATTCGGTCATCATATGATTCTGAAAGTGGGATCCATGATTTGTGACAATAGATAGGGGTACGCCGAACCGACAGATTACCTGATTGAACAGGAAGAGTGTGGCGGTTTTTCCATCGGCCTTGAAAGTGGGAATGGCTTCCACCCATTTCGTAAAATAGTCGACCGCAACCACGACGTAGTTGTGTCCATTTTCCGAAGTGGGATTGCAGGTGACGAAGTCAATTCCCCATTTAGAGAAAGGACCCATGGAGATAACTGGATGAATGGGGGCAGGATGTGCACACATTTTCTTTGTGAAAATTTGACATGGATGGCACTTCTGGACCACTGCAATGTAGTCTTTAAACAAAGTGGGCCAATAGTAACTAGCGCGCAGGATTTTTTGGGCAGTAGCTATGCCCGAAAGATGACCGCCGCATGCCCCTGTGTGGCAAAACGTGTTCTGCTTCATCAAAATTGAGACAATGCCGGAGAATAGTATCGACGCCATGACGATATAGTGTATCATTCAGCATGAGGTAGTTCTTTGCATGGTGGCGGATACGACGACGGTCGTCAGACGTGAGAGTTGGGCAGAAGTGTTGGGTTTGTAGGTAGACAAAAATTTCTCCATACCATGGGTCCGAAGAATCAACCAAGTATACAGATTCATCAGGAAATGGATCATGAGCTACTTCTCCTGGGTCGATTTTGGGAAGCTCCGATAATAATTCGATGAAGATGAGGGATTTCTTTGCTTTGGCAGCTGTGAAGACCAAATCAAATTGTTGGAGGATTATGATCCATTTGGAATATTTTCGTCCAATAATTTGTCGAGACAGGATGTGTCGCATGGGGTTCTCCAAAGCAATAACTGTAGTCTGTCACAACAATATATAGTGTCGGAGTCGGGTGATGGCAAAAACTATCACCAGAGAAAGTTTCTCCACATGTGAATAACGTAGTTCGGGTCCGATCAGACCTTTTTACAAGTAGTATATCACATATTCACTGTTGTCACTATGAACTTGAACCAGAACCATTGCAAGTGAGGATGGTGAGGCTGCCAGGTAGAGGAGAAAGTCACGTGAGTAGTCGGGAGCACTAAGGAGTGGGGCTAAAACAAGTGCATGTTTTAAAGCATCAAATGACTGTTGAGCTTGGTCATCCCAAAAGTATAGTGTTCCTTTCTTCAATAATCACATAAATCCTTTCTTCATCTTAGCATAGTTAACGATGAATCGATGTAAAAAGTTTGCCTTCCCTTGCAAACGTTGGAGTTGAAGGATGGATTGTGGTTCCAACAATTCAACAATCGCCTTAACATTATTAGGATCAACACTAATCCTGTGCTTGGAGACAATGAAATCTAACAGACACCCAGACTCGACCATAAATACGCACTTATAAGGATTCAGACGTATATTGTAGAATCTACACCTAGCAAAAATTCCTTTCAGATGAGCGAGGTGATCAGGTCGTTTCTTGGAATGGGCCAGAAGTTCATCCAAGTAAGCCTATACAATATGTCGAATGTCGTGAAAAGCATAGTCCATAGCCCGCTGAAAAGTTGCTCCAGCATTCTTCAGACCGAATGGGAGTTTACGATACGCAAATGTGCCCCAAGGACAGATGAAGGCAGTTTTATGCTGGTCTTATTTTTTAATTGCAATCTAGTTATAGCCCGAGAATCCATCCATGAAGGAAAAAGATTCACATACAGCACAATCGTCGAGAATCTGATATATGAATGGCGTAGGATAATTATCTTTGGGACAAGCAGCTTTTAGATCGTGATAGTCAACACAAACTCGAATGGTGCCTTGTTTTTTATCGATGGGAACCGGATTGGAAACCCATTCCGTCAAAGGAACGGGATAGATGAAACCAGCGTTTAAAAGTTTTTCTACCTCAATTTTGATGGAGGATGCTTTGCGCAGGTGGACAGGTCTGAGTCACTGCCGAATTGGTTTGGCATTGTCATAAATCTTGATTTCGTGCTCAACTATAGATGGATCTATGCCAGGAATTTCGTCATAAGACCAAGAAAACACATCGCATAATTCCTTGAAAAGGGATGTGAAGCATGTAATTTCCTCAGGATTGCAATCGGCTCCAATCTGAATATTTTCCACAATACCCGTTTTGACCGAGATATCAATGAGCATTGTCTTAGAAAGATTACCCATGTTCCCTTATGAATTGATAGTTTGAATAGTCGTGTAAGCGAAGGGAACCATCTCAGGTGGGTCAAAGGATGGGATTTCAGTTTTTATCACGTACGAGTCGATCATCGAAGCGCGATGGTGAAACTCTCCCCAAGGTCGTTATTCTAGAGACATGATCTCTCAAATAGCTTCGTATGTAGGCAAGACTTCATTGAGGAGATCCTTAGAGAGAACTATGACGGTTGGGAGGTTTGTACCTTTGGTCAAAACCATAGCAATGGAGGGTTCAGATGTAATTTGGATGGCTTGGTAGGCCAACTCGGCTGGTGAGAGCGGCATCTGATCTCCGTAGGAATCAATGTCTGAAGGTTCCGGAAGGATCCATGGGTCGATAGAGCCATCCAAAGTGGTGGATATCATTGCAACCGTGTTTGGGATCTGTGGCAGCAGGAGAGGAAAACAACCCAGTAGGGAAGATGCCTTCAGAAGTCTGGTACCGATACTGACGTAAGAGTCAGGAAAGCCTCCTATTAGGGGTACAGTGCTACTTGGTAATGTGGTATAATCAGGGGTGAAGAAGGATAACTGATCCACTGTGACTATTTTCCCATCCAATGGAAATAGGATGAGTCGGAAGACCAAAGAAACAATGGTGGTCATGGAATAAGACCAACTGCGACCAAGAAATATATTATAGTCGAGATGACGATCTACGACTTCAACGTCCACGATTACCATTTTCCCACTCAGAGTGATGGGAAAGCTAGAAAGGTATCCTTTTGGGAGGAACGTGTGGCCATCAAAAGCTTTGAGGTAATTCGACGGCGGTGTTAAGAGAGGAGAACCTAAATTGAGCCAACAAGCTTGTGACATAACGCAGGTCGAAGCACCTTCGTCTATGACAGTGCAATGGATTGGTCTCCCTTTCGACACAACCTGCACCTAGAATGTGATTTGGTGTGAGAGGCGAGCTTTAGATTTTTCCATATCAAAGATAGCTAGCATGGAATCCTGGGGGCCTATTCCACCAATGGATGAAAGAAAGGCTTTCCTTTGTGCTGGACAAGTTTGCAATACTTCGAGAGCAGACATAGCTGACGGTGCCTGCGCCAAATCTTCTATAATGTTGTAGTTTTGGGCTGCACGTGCAGAGGTGTTATGAGTCGTGCATCGAAGTGTCCCTTTGGGGGGACGAATCACGGGGTCAGCAGTAGGCTGTTCGATATGCAAATCTTTGGGCGGCAGTGGATTTGAACTAGTACCAGGTTCTTGAGCATCTATGGTAGGATTTCCATAAAGCTTGGCTCGTGTTTGAAGTTCAACACTCTCAATGCCATAAATGGCGAATGATCCTTCACCAGAAGGATGTGAACCACCGTGGCCCCGTTGCTGGGGTTGTGGCAGGTTGTCAACCATGTGTTGATGTTGCTACTTTTGATTAGGGAAAGGATTATGAAGAATGGCAGGTGTTCACCCAGAATCCTTGTTTGCGATAAAATTGGTGCATTCCTGCAGCCGAGGACATTTTTATGTCAAGTGGTCCTCCGCACAGATCTTGCAAGGAAATTTCATGGGTTTATCCTTCCCTTTGTCATTTTTGGCAGCATTTTTTTGATTAGGGTTATTCTGATTGTCCGACTGCTCTTCCGAAGAAGATGTCTTTTTCTTGTTCTTCTTACTTTTTCCACTAGGTTTTTGTGAAGTTTGCACAGAATTTACCTCAGCGGTAGGAAGAGTAGTCATTTGGTGAGTGGCGGTGGCAACCGAGGATGGCTGGGAGGCTTGCCCCCGAGACTGTTTTGTGGCTACACCAAATATTGTGCCAACGAGACTGTCGACATGAGCTCCGGTTTTCTGAGTAGCTGGAGGATTTGGGTTACCAGGGGCATTGGGGAGAAAATCATATAGCGTGCCATATTGTGAATAGATTAAATCCAAATGTTGGGCACGATGAATGCATTGATCTTCTGTAACCGCACCGGAAAGGCCAATGTCTTTAGAGATGTGGGGTAAGAGATACTTTCAAAACCAATTAGCTAAGAGATGATCCGAGATTGGCGCTTTGACTAGCCTCCTCCTACGTCTCCATTCATGAATGTGATCGGAGATGTGGGTGGCGGTGTCTTGGCATAGCGAGGTTAACATTTCCATTCCGGTTTCAAATCTGATTGGTAATTGGAAGTTCTTTAGAAACTCCGTCGCTAAAGTGCCAAAAGTATTTATGGCGGTGCGTGGCAATTCAATATACCACTTGGTGGCATTGCCTGTAAGTGTGCGGGGAAACAGTCGAATCCAGACACTATCATCCACCATGGAATTAGATATATGCCATAGATGAAAGGTAGTGATGTGTGCGGCTGGGTCGTCCCCTTGTTTTCCATCGAACTTTGGGATGTCAGAAGGAATCTTGTGCGGTACTGGAGGCCAGAGCGGGTTGTGATTGATGGGGTGATTAGTCAGTTTATGGATGTCGGGGATGTCCAGAGCTACCAAAAATGGAAATTGTGGATTTGCCCCCGAATCTAACCAAGGAAGTATGGGCTGACTATTTGGACCATAGGGTCCGCCCATCAATGTGTTACCAGGAGGATAAGTAGGAATTTGATAAAAATTTCCTATAGGTGGAGGGGTAGGGACATATGGTTGTTGTCCATAGGGCATATTGTATTGTGGGGCGAATGGTTGTTTGCCCCCAGTATAAAAGTGCCCTCCCATTCTAGATGGAGGTTGGGGTGGGTTAGTATATATGTATGCAATAGATTTTCCCAGAGGCATGCTACTACTTGCATAGTTCGGCAATGGCATAGACCCTACACCTATATTTGAACCACTTAAGGGAATAGTATTAACAATAGGTTGTCCCGTTTGTCCTAAGGATTGCAGGGGAAGTGAAATGTTCCCTGCTACCTGCATGCTGGTGACACTGCCCCCTGGTATAGTGGCCAAGGGGTTTGAACTCAGCAAAGGGTTCCAACCGAAAGGGTTGCTAAAAGGAACCGAAGTAGTCACACTCGTGGGAGGAGCGACCGTGGGTCCCAACGTGGTCATGGTAGGAGTAGATCCTGAAGGACTCGGTGAGCTACTGACAGTTGTGATGACTGTGGGGTTGGGATTAGGTATATTTTGACTACTAGGGTTACCAAGTGATGGCATAAAACTGACAACTGGCGGGGAGGATGGTGGCGAACCTGGGATGGTTTCCATTGGCATCGACCCTATCGATGCCGGTTGTGAAATGGATGTTTGTGCGGCCGAAGACATGTCTTGGCATGGTGGAATCTGAACTATCACAGGCCCTAACGGATCAGTGAGTGGAGGATTGTAATGAGGTACAACCCCTTCCGTGAAAGGGTCCTCCGGAAATTCCGTATAATATGAGGCTATGTGAAAATCAGTGTTTGTCAATGGAGACTGCTCTTCCATAGAAGGCACGGGTTCACCAAGGTTCATTTTTTCCTCAAGAGGTAGAGTAGGTAGACCTTGCTGTCGTCAAGACAGATGGCGTGGGTCGGATGATGCCACGGTGACCTGTTTATTTTTAACAAATTTTAATAAATTGTGATGTATTATAAAGTCTCAATGATAGTAACCACACACCTAAAGAAAAAAGAAAAAAGGACTCTCTAAAATCAATCAGCAAGCAGCCAGAATAGGGTGCCCTGTCTGAGTACTACCATTTGCTGGTGATGAAATCCAGTATCACAATAGTATATAGAGAGGGTTGGTCGAAAGTATAGTTACGGTCACTCTAGAGCTTCGCTCGAACCTCAGACGATAGGTGTAAGCACTCTCGTGAAGACGAGTACCCTCTTAAAGACCGAAGACAGAGTGGGTTTTTTTGTTTTAGGTACCAGGACATCCTGTCCCAATCACCTTGTGTAAGTCCCTAAAAATTATGGCCACTAAAGATACCTCAAATCACAGACATCATCAGGGGGGTCCATGGTCAAGGACAACATGCTATATGGGCAGAATACCTAGATCCCCGATCTAGTTTCAACATCCCCGAAGGGAACCCCAATATATGAAACACCCACTGGATGCAGTTGAAGGCAGGCTACCTTCTTGTGCACCCAAGTTTGTCTCGCACTGAGCTCCGGTAAAGGAACGGTCTCGATAATATGAGTGTAGTAGGATTTCGCTCGTTAATGACTCTATTTTCAAGTTTTGAGATCTTGGGTGATTTTCTCACTTTTCCTAACCCAAGATCCTAGCCTAAACTATTGTTGGTGTGAGCTCAAAAAGAATAATGTGATTGATTTTATTATCGCTTGATTCTTAGTGTACTTGATTATTAGTCTTGCGGAGGGGGAGTGGACGTAGGAAATATAATGAGACTCTGACTCAAGAAACCATGCAAAAATATTCTCTAAATATTCAATTCGATGAAGAGTATTTGTACAAGGAGAGGTTTCTTTTCAACATCCATGCACTAACATTCAAATAGCACAGTTCAAATTTAAATATTCAGACTTCTATCTACCTCTTCTTAACAGTCTATGAACTGAAATTTTCAGAATTAAATCAGCTAGATGCAGAAAAACTAAAAAAAAAATTCTTCTCTAAAAAGTAAATGCTTTTGACACTAAATTTTCAAAGAAGAGCAAACAAACAGAAATGCCAGCTTAGTAAACAAGCACAGGGATTCAGTCAAGGAGAGATACTGATGGCCAAAAAACTCTGCGACCAAAACACAATCACAGGGGTGAACAAAAAAATTTGGTTGAGTAACACACTGTCTCTGAGTAAAGACAATGTTAATCCAGAGACTAACACACTGTATTTAAGCAGAGCCAGCGTTATAACGCACTGGAAAACCTATAGAGGTAGCGTTAGCCAGGGTAAAGTTCTTCAGATGGTTAAACAGAAATAGGATTGAACTCTGCGAGCTTTTGAAATGTCTACTGGGCATAAATACTGGTCAGAAGGGTCTGTGAACAGAGGAAAGAAGAAAAGGAGGAAAGAAATAGTCTGGAAACTATGGGGAAATCCCTAGCGGAGTCGCCAATTCTGCTATAGGGTAAAATGCTTGGGTTGTTGGTTATCGAATATCCCTCTCGGGGATTTCCAGTGCCCAAGGCAGACAGTAAGATTAGCTGTATAGTTCACAAAGAAGGCACATACATGTTCATATTAACTTAAAACAACTTGATGGAATAAGATGGACGATTACCTCTTTAATGATCTTGAAGTCTTTTGG
The DNA here is from genome assembly GCA_034641835.2 of Pinus albicaulis. NCBI lineage: Eukaryota > Viridiplantae > Streptophyta > Pinopsida > Pinales > Pinaceae > Pinus > Pinus albicaulis. Next base: position 22,429 of record JAXQQM020077479.1, on the reverse strand, counting down.
AGAGCACTAGGCAGCGAAGTAGGAGTTCTCCTTCACCAGCTCCAAATCTTGGCCCTGCAATCACTTAAAGCACCCATGTAATCTCTACCATAACATATATTTCCTATCAATTAAGTCAATATATAATAAACATTTAAACTATGCACATCTAAGCCACTCATCTCATGCTATATAAGTGATTAAATAACAATGAAAATATCAACACATAGAATGGAAAAAACAGATACAGTTCTATTGATTTATAAAAAGGAGGATTACAACCGTCGATTGTACCAAGCCGTCCTCAGCCTTCCAATATCTCTATCTCTCAAAGTGGTGATGTCTTGATCAACAAGTTCTCAATGAACCTCTTTGACCTTTGACCTTCACACTACAACAATGATCTCTACTTCACAAGTATTTAAAAAATTTGACAATCCTTCGACCTTGAACCAAGACCCTTCAACTCCATTTTATAGGAGATGGAGAGAGCAATCATTTCCCTTCTCTTTCCACTAGTTCTGAATAAAAAAAAACCAAGATGTTTCCTCAACTTCCATGCTTTTACCTTCTTTGATAGTTCAGTTTTTTATGGCAAGGCCCAATAAGAGATTAGTGTTTTGCAGTTTCCTTTTTGTATTGACTCTCTTGTGAGAAAAAGTTGGAAATTCAAATCATTCTCCGTGGGTTTTTCCCGTTCCAAACTCAAAATACGGCTAACGTTGTCCTCTAGTGTAAACAGAGAATTTCCCTAGCCACTAACGCGGCCTATTCACTGATCAAGCTACGTTGTAACGCTCTTGTGTTGTTATAGTGAGGCGTTACCTTGGCAGAAATAGGTTTAATTTAGGTCTTTGTATTCCTTCCATATTTATCTTCTCCTCACGAGTCGATGAGGGAGGTATTTTGACTTGTAACGGATCCCCAAGGGGAGTGTATAAAGGAGCTTATCTTGTATACAAATCTGGAATAGATCTATCATTTTGTCTATAGATATACTCTAGATCTGAGTTGTAATCTACTGCATCCTTAAACAATGAAAATAACGCTATCAAGCTTATTCTGCCATTTCATGTTGTTGTAGCAGCTCATTTTTGAGGCTTTTGTCTTGTATATTCATCCTATTTATGTTATACACTGTATAAGCTGCATTGTAGATCTTTTTTTTTGTTATATAGCTGAAATATGGACCTCCATGTTGGTCTAATGCTTATAAATTGATAAACTGTGTTATTTCTGAAGCAGTCCTCTGCATATAGCTGCAACCCCTCTCTTTGGGTGTTTTTCAACTAGACTAGGTTGTGGGAGATCTGTTTAACCCACCTAGTTTGATTTTTTTTTCTCTCATTTTGGATTTAGATCTTAGAAAAGCTGATCTAAGGGATCCAAGAGCTGCAAACTCATTTCAATGCACTAAATTCCCAAAAGTGCGTTATTTTAGTAGGCTTACTGTGAAATCCCGATTTTGGGATATTACAGCTGATGACGCGTCCTAGCATTAGCATCCAAATCAGCACAAAGCTTAGGCCAGTCCCACTCCCTCCAAAATAACCTGTCATCAAAACAGGCACCCATCAGTATGGAAAAAACCCAAAATATACAAAAAATCCAAAAATATTTTCTGCCTCGGCTTTGCGCACCTGTCCTTCAAGGAGGTGCGCTTAGTGCACACATGTATTTTGCACAGGCAGGCTTGAGGCATGCTAAAAAATGGGAAATGAGCGCATTAGTGCACTTATCCCCCGGAAAAAAGCACAGGGGGCACACCTTTGCCCTGATCTCTTGTGCAATATAGGGAAAAAAACACCTAGAATCCGTACAAACCCAGTTAGTACGGACCTCGGCACCATAAAATTGAAAAAATTAAAGTACAGGACGTCATGAAGGTTACCTGGGCATGATCTCATAAATGCCTGGTGCTCAGGTTGACTGCAATGATAAGAAATGCTACGTAGAGTCCTCTGACCTCTCAAAAACTCAGCAAGTACAAATCAATTGAATTAGGGCCATATCCACCTATATATTTCCCTTTTCAAAAAATTCAGAGGACCATAATGAGAGATCAGAAGGTCCGTTCTTCGAACCATAAGTTGTGCCAAAATCAACACTCCATGATGTACAGAGGCGATGCCACACATTCGCACTCCCGAAAAAATAAAATTTCAGCGCCGACAGGTATGCCCTCTCTCATCTTCTTTTTTAAAGCTCATGAATTTCAATACTATTTGATAAAGAAGATGCTTTCACTTGAGGTATTTGTTTTTGCAGGAAAATATCGCAAACCATCCACAACGTTATCTCCTGAAAGTTCCAGAGTAGGTATCATTCTACCCCCAGCATGATAGAGTCCCAAAAAACTCTGCATATCCTGACAACATTTCTCCATCAGAAATAAACCATAGGGTCCTCATATCCAACCGTGTTTATCATCACCTCACCTTGCACATGATGAACATCTGCGTTGGTCAGTAGAGCCTTCCCTCCATGGCGTCCGTCACCCAAATTAGACCATATATCACAACATATGTGACACTATGGCCATACCACTTCAGTCCAGGAAGCACCTCATGCCCATCCATTCAGCATGCTTAAGGTCAATTTTACCATACAAGATGAACCCCCTTCCCGGATGACAAGGTTGTACAAGCAGATCAAGAGCGCACCACTGCACCTCGCATTTGGCCCACCATACCTCCACCAGCATAATCCCATTTTCTATACTTTTTCATCCGATTCATCAACCCTACACATGAGACCAACCAATGGGACCCCCACCCTCAGCAAAACACCTTCCTCACACCATCAGTAAGTGAACACTTTCATGTTTTGGGGTACCCGTCTCTATGTTTTGTACAAAAAAAACCCCATTATTTTATTCTTTTGATAAGTGTACAAATAACCCCGAACGGTGCACTACATCCTTCACCCTCTCATTTCATATTTTCTCCCATGGAAGCAGTCCTTGAACACCCTTGGTCAAAGTATTATACCCCCTATGCACACACCATCATGACATTCATAGTCAGTTCACACCTGCCCTGGAAGTCCTACCGACTCTAGGGATTTCCCCATAAAAAATAACTATGGCTAGCTGTAGGCCCTGTGAAGAGTTATAACTAGATGTGATGGAAATATATTTCATCATTAGATTGTGTTTAGGAGGGGAGAGAATCAACTCTATGGATCTCGCAGGAGGTAAGTACCGGACATGCCCATCAGAATCTTGTCATAGGTTGCTCGAAAAATAGAGAGTGGGAGGGCAGATATTCTTCCATCAGAGTGCTTCCCTTGCGCACAATTCTACACTGAATTAATAGAAGTGGCAGGAGCCCGGGCGTTGCATGAGAACGAAATATGAGTTCCAATACGTGGTGGAGTTTTGCTTGGCCCAAAGAATGTTTAATTGGTGTGAGGGTTAGTGGTGTTAGCCACCTATAAATTTTTTTATACCAAATGGTGGCTAAATCTTTTTTAGCCTTCAAGAAACAATTCATTTCCAAATTGTGAGTTCTTGAAGTCTTATAATGACCTTTTTCCTTGGTGTAAAACCTTCACTTTTGTTTCACTATTAACCCTCAAAGACCTGCTATTTACTAAGAGAAATACTGCTTAAATACTCCATTTTTCATTATTTACACTTCTCCATTTCCTTCTCCATTTCATCCATAAACCCTTTCATTTACCTCTCATTCCCTCAAATTCCCCTTCAAAGCCTTGTGAAATCCCTTCATTTGGTTTAAAAACCCCTTTTCTCCCTTACCGGAACCCTCAAACCCTCAAAAAACCCTTCAAAAATCCTAAAAAACCTTCATTTTTCTTTAAAGGCCTTAAGCCCCTTTCGGCCTTGAGCCCTAGCCCCTTTCGACATATAACCCGTGCCGTGACCGAGCGCGAAGCGCTTAATCACATCGCAAGTATAAATCGCATTGCAAATATTAATTTTACTGGTTTTACATGGTTAAATGCCTCTCGCCGATGCGATCTCGCAATCAATTCTCCGCCGTCAATCTGATCCGCTATGCCCAGATCTAATGGCCCACATCACTCTCGCCGATTAAATCCTGACCGTCGGTCATCCTTTAGATCGGACGGCCCTCGCATAATCGCATATCGCAAAGGTTTATGTCCCTTACCCTTTGACCTCCGCCAATGCGATGTTCCGATGGGATCTCAGCTGTTGAATCCACAAGAACTAACGACCCAGATTCAATCGCGCTCCTCCTTTTGCCTTCCGCTGATGCCTTCTGCCAATTTAATCCTGACCGTTGATCTCTCATCCCGATCCAATGACCAGCGCTTAATCGCACATCACATAATCAAGAACCCCGGTGTTCTGGCCTCTTTGATTTTCTTTGATGCGATGAGATCTCCGCCGTTGATCTTCTAAAATCCGATGACCCATATTACTTCCGCTTTTCCAAACCCCGCCCTTATTTTTATCCTCCATCGACAGATCTCGGCTGTCAATCCTCCAGATCTTACGGCTCCCATTGATTCTTCCCTTCCACCGTTATATAAAAGGTGGACCCTCTCTTCCCCTTGTTTCTCCGCCAAAATCCTTCAAAACCTTAACTTTTCTATAATTTTTGTTTCCCGATAAAAAGGGTTTTAAATGAATCCTGACCGTTGATCTACCAAGATCAAAGATCATAAGGCCCTATTCTTCCGCTCGTTCCATTTCCTTAGATTTCTTCATATCCGCTCCTTTTTCAATATTAACCTTCCATCAAAGAAATTTAATGATCAGGACTTAACCTGATAGCCCAGGGCACCTATCCACTGCGCACCAATTTTGCCGACGTCACCCTGGACCCTGCATCCACTTTACCCTGAAGCTTCGTCCATTGCACTCAACCCGCACCGTTGGATCTGGAGTCTTCAATCCAACGGCCTAGAATCAATTTCGCATAATTTTTGAGCCCTTCCCATAGTGCGAAACTTTTACATGAAATGGGTGGTTTTAGAAATCCACGTGTCGAACGCTGACCTATATCGCGTTCCAAAAGCTAAATACCACTTACCCCCCCCAAACGCAACGTGAAAAACACTGCCAGTTTTCTGCTATACCGCTCCCTCCGCCAACATTACCTCTTCATATTTTAATCTTGGTCTTCGATCTCTGAGATCGGACGATCCTGTTTAGTCTTGCCCCCATTCACTTTTCACCCAACCTTCTCCCAAGCACCTTGATCGAGCAATCTCCACCATTGATTATTCTAATCCAACAGTCCACGTTCATCCTCGCACTCAAACTTCCATATACCTAGTTAGCTTCTCTGTGAAGGTTTTTTCCTGATTTCTGCTGTAATCACCACCTCCTCACTGCTCCGAAACACTTTCACAAACCTTCCAAAGAAGTCTAAACAAATTTCGCAGGATTTAAATAACTTTTGTTTTTTTTTTACGCAAGTTTAAATGAAGTTAAAGATAAACCTTTCCCGCAGATGATTACACTATTATTAGCCAAGGATGAGGATCCTTACGGCCTTTGATACATATTAAAGGGTTTCAAAGGGATAATTAAACGTTTTTAAGGAATCAATAAATCATGATCATCGGTTTTCTGAACAAAGACTCCAACGAAAGCTCTGTGCTCCTGCAACAACAAACACAGTCAGAGTTAAATTAATAAAAGAGTATCAGTATCAAAGATGAATATTATGGCTTAATCAAGCCTAAACACTGATCCAAAGATAAATCACTGTGTTTATAAAATAGAGAAATATCAGTCGAAGGAAACCTCAGAGCCACATCAAAGGGGCTAATTGTATCCCCAGCTACGAAAATTGCCACCTGCAGCCTCTCTGCCTCAAAGAAATACACAGATCAAATCTCAACCCGTAAACATTAAGGCCAAAGGCAACCGAATAGTTATTACAATAAAAACAAATATCTCGAATGCCAGTAGAATTTATTGTAAAGACAAGAAAGTGCCTTAAAGTCAATCTTTTTATCCACTAAGCCTAAAAAACAGAAAACAGAGTAATGAAACAGAGTTGCAATTCAATGCTTTCCTGCCTTAGGCCTTGCATGGTTTTCAAGGCAAGGAGTTGCATTTAGTGTAGAATTAATTACACTTCAATCCTGAAACTCTTCCACCTCCTCATTTCTTCTATAAATACTTATGAAGAAGATGAGAAGTGGGTTGGTTGGTCACTATTTGTAACACTAAAACTCTCTGAAATAATACATAGCCTGTTTGAACTTGAAGAAGAAATTGAAGTCTTTGAAGCTTGATGATGTTGTGACATGCTTGTTCTTGAGAAGGCTCTATCATTGGATCCCTGAGCTTGGATGTTGGTGATGTATTCTGAATTTTCTGTTTTTTTTCCTATTTTCATTATGTTTCATAAATTCTTACTACAGTAGGATGAAAATTTTAGGCTAAGAAATGACTCCTGGAAGCACCTTAGACCTGTTTATCCTTCATTGTTTTATGTTTTCTTCTGCTGAGGTATTTTAGAGTCTTTAATCTTTCTCTTTAGTCCTCATGCTTGTTTATTTCTATAATAGTTCAAATAGTTGGTTTCAACATGATTTATGGTTTTCCCTGCTTGTCTGCTGCCACTTGAAAACTGTTTTTGAAGTCTCCCTTTGAAGTACCATTGTTTATAGTTAGCCAAGGAGGTTTGTTTTGATCATACCCTTTGTCCCTGCTTGAACAATTGTTTTAAAGGTCTTTATAGTTGTGATCATAGATGTGTTAGGTGTTCCCTCTTCTATGACTGCAATTATTAGTGAATCTTTTATGTTTTCTAAGTCCTTTGAAATAAAATCTTTGAGGAAATAGGATGTGCTCTCGAATCTTAGATTTCATTTTAAAAGTTGTCTTGAAGTCATCATTTGCTTAAAGTGTGGTTTGTAGAATTCATGGTTAGCCATGTCTATCAAATAACTCTTTATGTTCAAGTTATGTTTTTAAGTTCCCTTTGTTGAGAATTAAAACTCTCTTTCAAAATCATTAATTTCCATCTCATTCACAAAACTAAAGGATCATGTGGCCAAGTTAGATTTTCCCTTTGATATCCCATATCCATTGATAAGTTTTTCATAAACCTCTTCTTGACTCCATTTCCCAATGAATTTGACACTTCTTCTTTCTATCTATAATACCTAGACCTTTCATATTCTATCGTGCCAATTAAACCAAACAAACAAACAAACCAAACAAACACTTGCACTTAAAAACTAGTCTAAAATCAATACTTAAAAGAATACAATATATACCTTTGCAAACAAATAATTTGAGAGATCCCTCTCTGAGAACAGGAGGACTAGATCCTAGAACTCTAAAGATTGGTTCTGATTTTTCCTTGTCTTTTGGTAAGCCAATCTATCAAAACACAGGACCCAAAAATAATGGCGATCACGATGGGACCTTCTAAACTTAAACACACATAGGCATCCCTTAGAAGACCCACATGCCCTTAAACTGATACTATCTGAACACTTGGAATCTGTTATCCCACTGTTCACACCAACATAATGGCGATCACGGTGGGACCTGCGAGTACATAATAGTCTATCAAACTGCGATAGACTCGGTAAGTCTGTAAATAACCACATAAAACTCAAAAAAAATCAAAAAATATTTCAGATTGGCTTCATAATAAACATGGTGGTGGAACCATAAAACATTTTACCTTCACAAAATCTAACAAATTTCCACTTGGTGACTCCACTGGCCTCCAATAGGCCTATTACTTCACTAGTCCTTGTAAAATCCCCTGGGAATGCATTGAGAAAACCGAATCATGCTGTTGGTGGACAACAAAGTTCAAAATATTTCACCTAGTGACTCCACAATCCCAAAAGATCTAATGAATCCACTGGTAGAAGACTCTGAACTGGTTGAAAAGAAATAGTGACCTCTTTATTACAAACATGGATCCAAGTATAGACCCAGAAGTAAAACTACTAGTCATGATGGAAAAAATGATGTACATGCTTGGAAAGAGAATAGAAAGGTATGAGGCTAATTTAAATATTGATGATCTAAAGCAGTCCATGCTTTTTTCAGATCAAGAACAAACTCAACCACTACAAGACCTAGACAATGAGCAAGATATGTATGATGATCAAGACTTTATAGAAGATGGTGAGCAAGGTTACAGGGAAAACAATGAAGAAATTTGTCAAGAAAGTCTTGACAGCATCCCTTTATCTTGTATTGCACTATTAAGAGAACTTTACAACCAAAATGTAAATGTAAAAAGTGAGCAGTGTTTTGAGGAAACGATAGACCACCTAGGAAACAAAAAATATGAAATAGAAGAGAAATTAGCACATAAAGGGACTCTCCCTCTATGTTATGAATCATTTCAGATTTTAAAAGAGAAGTGGCGTCCTGACAATACAGTAGGGACAAATCACGAACCTCACATGGACTCTCATGAAAATCAAGGAGAGTTATTTGAGAATGAGACAGATCAGGAAAAAGAAGAGAATCCTCAAATTTTCCCTGCAAGCACAAGTAATGATTCCCTAGAAGAGGCTCAAGAAGTCATCCAGCCTCAAAATCAGTCAACACAAGAGGAAGAGGACTGTTGTTTTTCTGTCCAAAGAAAAAATAAAATTCCTTCTCTTTTAACATAAGAAGAAATTGATCAGATATTAAATAAACAGTCAGCCCTCAAAACCTCATTTGAACAAAACACTTCTGCTCATCTACTTACTAAACCTTTTTGTATTGAACTAGAAAATAAAATTGTAGATCAAATTAAATAAAGACAAACTGATAACCCAATATGCTTGATTGGTGAAATTATTTATACTAATGATTTTCCAATTTTTTGTCAATCTGATGATGATGATAAGCTCCAAATAGAAACTAATCATGCAGGGCAACCAACATTTGATTGGTGTCATGAATTTAATTATCATAAGCTTGAAAGCAGTAATAAAAAAAGCCAGTCCATCAAAGATAACTTTCACATAATGGGAATTCAGCAATCTATCAGTTGTAACTTTGGGATTGTAAAGGAAGAGGAATTTCTTGAGCAGGATGAAGATAAGGAGCCTTCTCCTGATAGGATTGAGGTAATAAAGGATACCCCTGCTCAAGAACATGATGATCTCTTCATAGAGTACAGTCCACTGAATCAGAGCATACTGGACTACAAGAGAACAACACTGCAATATATGATGAGTCCTCCAGTTTAGATAATAATGAAGATGAGGAACTTTTTCTTTCCCAATAAAATCTTAATCTCGATCCAGTAGAGGAAAGGGTAACCCTGGTTGAATCCTATCTTACAAATATTCATAACCAGGCATTGTTTCAAGATCCCTATGCTCACTTCTTGAAGGAATTTGAAGAAGGGATAAAGGTTATTAGGAGCAGTGTATTACCAAAAGCAAGAAGATTATTTAGCATTGCTGCTAAAAAACAAAAGGAATGGGAGTGGCCTTGTTTGTCCAGCTTGCCCAAAGAGATGAAGAAGGACCAATCATGGAATCATTTACTGGATTGGTTGTACTAGAAAAGAGAGTTCATCAGCTAAACATGTAAATATTCCAAGTTATATTAGGTTAGATAGGAATGTCAATAAAGCTCAGCTATGAGCATTTAGTTAGTTGTTGATTTCCGCTTTGAAGAATAAAATGAGAAAAATACAAAAACAATAGAAAAAAAAGAGAGAGCAGAGAAAAACAAGAAAGGTACAACCCCATACCAAAAAGAGAGACAAAGCCTAAAAGTGTGCAAGCTCAAATGCCACTACTAAAAACACACTGCTAGTTAGTCATACAACCTAATCATGACTAATTAGCTTTTCAATTTATTGCTGATAGGTTATTGAATTAGATCAGCCAAACATCACAATATTGGATTATCAGTAAGGTAGATTAAAATAGATGAAAGAAGGTTCAAACATGCTCAAATACTAAACCTTTGAGATAGAAAACAAAATGGTTCCAATATACTCAAAACTCGAACCAGAAAAGAAAGAGGAAACAACTCAAACAAGACCAAGACTGGAGCTGAAGAATGAATGAAGGATGTTTTTGATTTTTCAGATCTTAAGCGTTCACAATTTTGTTTTAAATTTTCTGCAAATTTTAGTCTATGTGCAGTTTGTTTTTATGCCATAGACCACAGCAAGTCAGACTGCTTAATCCTGGCTTGGCTGTTTTTAAATTTCTGTTTTAGAAATGTAGAGAATAAAAATCTGTTAGACAGTCTAATCCTAACATATAGTAGTTATGTAGAGAAACTTATGAGTTCAACTGCTTAATCCGAACTCATGGAGGAATAAGAGTAGACTTAGATTAGTTTTATGTTTTCAATAAAAGAACAAAATGATTGATGAAAGGGTTTGCAAGCCCAAGTGCACCTTTTGAAGAAAAAATGATAGGAAGTAGGTTGTTTAGGTAGATGTTTGGGAAATCTTTTCTGCTGATATGTCAAGTTATAACCATCTTTGTTAGCAGCTGATTACAAGAAAAATATTATCAAGTGCAAGGCACTAATCAACATCCAGAGATAACTTATCTGAAGTTCTTGACACCTTCAAGAAGATGCCATCCCCATGTGGAGCCATTGTTAGCCACCTATAAATTTTTTTATACCAAATGGTGGCTAAATCTTTTTTAGCCTTCAAGAAACAATTCATTTCCAAATTGTGAGTTCTTGAAGTCTTATAATGACCTTTTTCCTTGGTGTAAAACCTTCACTTTTGTTTCACTATTAACCCTCAAAGACCTGCTATTTACTAAGAGAAATACTGCTTAAATACTCCATTTTTCATTATTTACACTTCTCCATTTCCTTCTCCATTTCATCCATAAACCCTTTCATTTACCTCTCATTCCCTCAAATTCCCCTTCAAAGCCTTGTGAAATCCCTTCATTTGGTTTAAAAACCCCTTTTCTCCCTTACCGGAACCCTCAAACCCTCAAAAAACCCTTCAAAAATCCTAAAAAACCTTCATTTTTCTTTAAAGGCCTTAAGCCCCTTTCGGCCTTGAGCCCTAGCCCCTTTCGACATATAACCCGTGCCGTGACCGAGCGCGAAGCGCTTAATCACATCGCAAGTATAAATCGCATTGCAAATATTAATTTTACTGGTTTTACATGGTTAAATGCCTCTCGCCGATGCGATCTCGCAATCAATTCTCCGCCGTCAATCTGATCCGCTATGCCCAGATCTAATGGCCCACATCACTCTCGCCGATTAAATCCTGACCGTCGGTCATCCTTTAGATCGGACGGCCCTCGCATAATCGCATATCGCAAAGGTTTATGTCCCTTACCCTTTGACCTCCGCCAATGCGATGTTCCGATGGGATCTCAGCTGTTGAATCCACAAGAACTAACGACCCAGATTCAATCGCGCTCCTCCTTTTGCCTTCCGCTGATGCCTTCTGCCAATTTAATCCTGACCGTTGATCTCTCATCCCGATCCAATGACCAGCGCTTAATCGCACATCACATAATCAAGAACCCCGGTGTTCTGGCCTCTTTGATTTTCTTTGATGCGATGAGATCTCCGCCGTTGATCTTCTAAAATCCGATGACCCATATTACTTCCGCTTTTCCAAACCCCGCCCTTATTTTTATCCTCCATCGACAGATCTCGGCTGTCAATCCTCCAGATCTTACGGCTCCCATTGATTCTTCCCTTCCACCGTTATATAAAAGGTGGACCCTCTCTTCCCCTTGTTTCTCCGCCAAAATCCTTCAAAACCTTAACTTTTCTATAATTTTTGTTTCCCGATAAAAAGGGTTTTAAATGAATCCTGACCGTTGATCTACCAAGATCAAAGATCATAAGGCCCTATTCTTCCGCTCGTTCCATTTCCTTAGATTTCTTCATATCCGCTCCTTTTTCAATATTAACCTTCCATCAAAGAAATTTAATGATCAGGACTTAACCTGATAGCCCAGGGCACCTATCCACTGCGCACCAATTTTGCCGACGTCACCCTGGACCCTGCATCCACTTTACCCTGAAGCTTCGTCCATTGAACTCAACCCGCACCGTTGGATCTGGAGTCTTCAATCGATGACGAAATCAATTTCGCATAGTTTTTGAGCCCTTTCCACGGTGCGCAACTTTTACGTGAAATGGGTGGTTTAGAAATCCACGTGTCGAAGGGGTGACCTATGTCTCGCGTTCCAAAACCTAAAAACCACTTACCCCCAAACGCAACGTGAAAACCACTTGTTGGTTTTCCGCTATCTTTATTCACTCTGTCAACATTGCTTCTTCACTTTTAATCTCAATCGTCGATCTTTGAGATCAAACGGCTCTCATTATATCGCTACCCCAATTCGTCTACCATCCATCTAACCTCCTAAATGACTCCATCGAAATATCTCGACCGTTGATTGTCCTAATCCAATGGCTTTTGTTCATCCTCGCACCCAAAACTCCATTGACCTGGTTAGCTGCCCTGTCAGGGTTTTTTTCCAATTTTCCGCTGCAATCACATCTACCTCCTCACTGCACCTCCACTCCAGAGCCTCTACAAGCAGTTTTAACCATGAATTCGCAGGATTTAAATAACATTTGTGTGTTTTTATGCAGGTTTAAATGAAGTTAAAGTTAGACCCTCCCGCAGATGATTACACTGTTATTAGCCAAGGATGACGATCCTTACGGCCTTTGATACATATTAAACGGTTTCAAAGGGATAATTAAACGTTTTTAAGGAATCAATAAATCATGATCATCGGTTTTCTGAACAAAGACTCCAACGAAAGCTCTGTGCTCCTGCAACAACAAACACAGTCAGAGTTAAATTAATAAAAGAGTATCAGTATCAAAGATGAATATTATGGCTTAATCAAGCCTAAACACTGATCCAAAGATAAATCACTGTGTTTATAAAATAGAGAAATATCAGTCGAAGGAAACCTCAGAGCCACATCAAAGGGGCTAATTGTATCCCCAGCTACGAAAATTGCCACCTGCAGCCTCTCTGCCTCAAAGAAATACACAGATCAAATCTCAACCCGTAAACATTAAGGCCAAAGGCAACCGAATAGTTATTACAATAAAAACAAATATCTCGAATGCCAGTAGAATTTATTGTAAAGACAAGAAAGTGCCTTAAAGTCAATCTTTTTATCCACTAAGCCTAAAAAACAGAAAACAGAGTAATGAAACAGAGTTGCAATTCAATGCTTTCCTGCCTTAGGCCTTGCATGGTTTTCAAGGCAAGGAGTTGCATTTAGTGTAGAATTAATTACACTTCAATCCTGAAACTCTTCCACCTCCTCATTTCTTCTATAAATACTTATGAAGAAGATGAGAAGTGGGTTGGTTGGTCACTATTTGTAACACTAAAACTCTCTGAAATAATACATAGCCTGTTTGAACTTGAAGAAGAAATTGAAGTCTTTGAAGCTTGATGATGTTGTGACATGCTTGTTCTTGAGAAGGCTCTATCATTGGATCCCTGAGCTTGGATGTTGGTGATGTATTCTGAATTTTCTGTTTTTTTTCCTATTTTCATTATGTTTCATAAATTCTTACTACAGTAGGATGAAAATTTTAGGCTAAGAAATGACTCCTGGAAGCACCTTAGACCTGTTTATCCTTCATTGTTTTATGTTTTCTTCTGCTGAGGTATTTTAGAGTCTTTAATATTTCTCTTTAGTCCTCATGCTTGTTTATTTCTCTAATAGTTCAAATAGTTGGTTTCAACATGATTTATGGTTTTCCCTGCTTGTCTGCTGCCACTTGAAAACTGTTTTTGAAGTCTCCCTTTGAAGTACCATTGTTTACAGTTAGCCAATGAGGTCTGTTTTGATCATACCCTTTGTCCCTGCTTGAACAATTGTTTTAAAGGTCTTTATAGTTGTGATCATAGATGTGTTAGGTGTTCCCTCTTCTATGACTGCAATTATCAGTGAATCTTTCATGTTTTCTAATTCCTTTGAAATAAAGTCTTTGAGGAAATAGGGTGTTCCCGGAATCTTAGATTTCATTTTGAAAGTTGTCTTGAATTCATTATTCACTTAAAGTGTGGTTTGTAGAATTCATGGTTAGCCATGTCTATCAAATGCCTCTTTATGTTCAAGTTATGTTTTTAAGTTCCCTTTGTTGAGAATTCAACTTCTCTTTTCAAATAATTAATGTCCATCTCATTCAAAAACTAAAGGATCCTGTGGCCAAGTTAGATTTGACCTTTGATATCCCATATCCATTGATGAGCTTGTCATAAACCTCTTCTTGAATCCATTTCCCAATGAATCTGATACTTCTTCTTTCTATCTATACTACCTAGACCTTTCATATTCTGTTGTGCCAATTCAACCAAACAAACAAACCAAACAAACACTTGCACTTAATAACTAGTCTAAAATCAATACTTAAAAGCAAACAAGATATACCTTTGCAAAAAAATAATTTGAGAGATCCCTCTCTGAGAATAGGAGGACTAGATCCTAGAACTCTAAAGATTGGTTCTGATGTTGTCTTGTCTTTTGGTTAGCCAATCTATCAAAACACGGGACCCCAACAATTGACCAATACGAAGAACGGTTAACCAGTGTAAGGCAGGGAAAATGAACAGACCAGTATGGGCCCATTAAATTGACCATATTTCTAAAGTACCATTGTTTTAGTACCAATTGCTAGAGATCTATGATTAACCTCATTATGACCTGAGAATTTGATGAGATGGTGTGACATTATGCCTCGATAGGGTGGGGTCCAATCTAGCCATTTCTAACCTTTCGATTAGGCTGCGGCATAAAATTATCGTTGTTAAGGACTATGCATATGCTAACATCGACTTTTAGAAGAGATCCGGATGTTTCCTATTCTACAGGCACACAATGGGTAACATAGGTAAAAATTTGTTTTCTTAACAATTTTTTACGTTTTGAATGTTTCTTGTTATGTATTCTAAAAAAAACGTAAGATTATGATGTTTTTATAGATATGGTACTTCAGAGACCGCTCGGTATGTCATCGATTGCGCAAAGGGTAGCCCGCCCAGTAGAGGATGGTCCTTATGAGGAGGGAGCATATACACTAGCCGAGTTGGAGTGGAACCTAGTTGGCCTTACGAGAGGCATTCCATAGTATGCTATGTTCAATGAGATTCCAATGCGCCTCCAGAGGCATACTGTTGGAGTTCCGGGCATACATCGTCAATTACTCTAGTGAGTGATTCAAGCAGTCACCTGCTACCATGAGAACCATGTGGGCAGATAACAACCCTACTATTACATTTTTGTACTGACGTAGGCTCGGATAGCCATATGTTTGTAACATAACACATATTTTTTGAGATTTTGGATGTAACACACTTGACTGACCACACTTGACTGATATATATATATATATATATATATATATATATATATATATATATATATATATGTTTCTATGGCTACTTTTGTATCATGATGATGTCTTGATTTTTACATGCGCAAATGTCTATACAGTAAATTATTTTCTAATGTATCTATTAATGTATTTAAACATCTTGGAATATGTTGATATGTGATAAAATCAAAATGTCTTTCCAATAATCTAACACGCAAATACATACGCAAAATTTGAGGATTGCGCACAGAATAATGACCATTTAATTGTAACATAGCGAGTTGTGAGTCCAACTTAACAACCAAATGTCTAATCCCAAGATCAATGGAATTTGATAATAGGTCGATCACCACACTATATTTGGAAATATTGCTAGTTTTTTGACTCAAACAAATACCTTTTAAATTAATTAACTCGACATCAGGGGCAAAGAGTGCCCATCTTTGTGATGACGGGTTACGTAATTTATTTATGCTCAACCTAGTCTCCTAAATTGAGTTCATTAATTTTCAACCAGGGTTGGTAAACTATTGAAGTGTGGTGCACTATATGTGCCTAGGTATTTGTTTCTCACTACGTTGTGTCTAGTGTTTTATGATGTTTTTGGGTTTTTTATGGTTTTATGTTCACAAGGGAAAGAACTAAATGCTGGTGGAAAGAAGCTACTGGTTAAAAACAGAGTGAAGCCTAAATTATGGATGACAAATGACAAATGAAAATACTGAAACAAAACAAAGCCTAAACTATGGCTAGCAAAATACAAAGCTTGATAGTGACTTCAAGGAAATAAATCACAACATGAGCCTAACTTGTCCAATTCATTCATTAAATATATTTTGGAAGAGCTTGAGAAATGGGCAGTTAAGTGTAAATGAAGTTCTCCTAACTAAACAATCAAACAATCAACTTACAATGTTACAACATCTCATCCATGATTAAAGGTCTATTGGAATATATTTGGAAAAGAACATTTGTAGCACCATAAGACTTCTATTCTAAACTAGCTTCTAATTCCGTTCTGCAACTCAATTTAACACCACTAGGCCTCATTCCAAAAGTTATAGATTTCCTTTTTAGAATGGTCTTTTGAGAAAAAGACTTGTTTGTGAAATGGTAAAAAAGATTGCAAAATATTCTAGGTCTTATACTGATACTAACTCCTGTCCAAATGATTGTGTATTAATATAAGGTTGGAACAAAAGAAGTTTTGTAAATAATGAAGACCGTGGTATTTGAATTTAACAACTAATATAACTTAAAAATGCAATGGATGACAACTAGACTGGAGTGCTAATACAATGAGCTAAAACTAAACTAGAGTGCCACTAGTATATTTGAAGTACAGTGAACAATGTTAGATTGAAAATCCATTATCAAACTGAAAATGAAATGACAGAGCTGAACCACATGCATTCTACCTCCGGAGTACTATAACTAAATTAACATGCAACTAACCTAAGGAATTCTACAGTCCATCCCGTTCAGTATGAATGATGTTTTGGAAGAGTTTGTGAGAACAAGTATGGATGTATCATTCAAAGCAATTGAACATAAACACAATACTGAAAGCAAATACAACTAAAATCCAAGACACCACAGCTACTTCTTACTCATTGTTATGATATTTTGGAAGAGCTTTGTAAGAGTAAGATTGGCTATGCTACTTGGTGTAAACTAGCAACTAAAACCTACAATACCACAGTTATGCCTTATTCATCATAATGATATTTTGGAAAAGTTTATTAGAGTAAGTTTTAACTGTGATAACTAACAAAAGTAAATGCAACTAAAACCTACACTATCACAGTTGTGCCTTATTCTTCATAATGATATTTTGGAAGAGTTGATTAGAGTAAGTTTGGCTGTGATAGTAAATATAAACAAATATTAACATAAGCTTCAGAAATCTACTTAAACTAGAAATAAAAGCGAGACTAAAACACTTATCTACTGTATAAACAAGGCCGCTCAGGAGGCAGGGGCCTTCTACCACCAGAGTAGCACGAAATCTAGTTCAAAATCGACTCAACGCGTTCAAGGAAATGCTACTTCTTTCATTAAAGAGGAATCACCTCAAAATAGAGTATTCTCGAACTTCAAAGATTTAGCAGTCAACCATAAAATCTAACCAAAATCTAACCTTTGTCTCTCGGTTTCCCGAGCATATTTATAGCAAATTTACATAACAGAACTTGAGATAATACAGGGATTACTGTCTTTCCATATTAAAATCGAACTAGAACTCTAAAGGTGGCATTGTAATATGACAAAGGACATCTGGACTGTCCTTGTCCTATTAGGAGTCTATCTCCTAGCTTGAGTTCTCACGTGCATAACCACGTACAGAATTCCGTTCGATCTTCATGGAGAGCAACAAATGCTGAGGGCATGACGTGGAATACGACCATGTGTGGCTTTCCTTGAGAGGACATCTGGAACCTGCTTAAACATGAAGATGGCTACAAAATTGGCAACTAGCTACAGAATGTCTGCATTCTGTAGCTAGTTTCAGTTCAAAAAGTACTATAATGACACAATCACAAAAACATAGAAAGTTAGCCACGATATTCATTCTTAAAGAAATTTTAACTAATTTCATTGATCATTTGAGCCTGGGATTAATAATGGATAAAAGAAATGGAGTGGAATGTGGTGGAAGAAAGAACATTTTTGGAGCTCAACATACCCCCACTGCTAGATTCTTGCATGTCCTCATGCAACTATTCCATGAACTCAGAGGCCTCTGCAAGAACATCCAATCCTCTTCTTCTGCTTTGTTTGGTAGTTAAAGGCCTTCTGGGCTTCCTGATGACTAACTTGAACCTTAAATTGGTAAGTGCCCTGATTAACTTTTTGTTCCTCTTTTTCAACTTTTCATTAGCCTTTTCCACTTTGTCCATTTGTAGAGATAGGGTTGAGTTCATACTGGTTTTTAGTTTAACTTGTTCCCTTAGAATATCATTCTCAGTCCTGATATGTCTATTAAGTACTTCTAGCTCATACCTATCTCTTCTTAACACATCTATTTCGGACAATGGAGGACTAGGGGTTCTGTCTCTACTCTCTGAAGCTTTCCTCTCCAATGTCTCAACATAGTTGTAAATTTCTTGCTGTGCAGGATCAATTTCTAGAATTTCCTCATCAAAATCCTCCTCAGTAGGTGTTTATTCATCTTCTATGTTTATAACCCTAGTTTGTTTAACTTTTGTTTTCTTTAGTATGCCCCTTAGTCTGTGGCTCCTCCTCGATTGAGATGGCCCTTCTCCTTTTTCTCTGGAAACTCTTCTTATGATTCTCTTTTTCTTAAGTTGCTTCTTAATCTGAACTAATTTTTCAGAGATCATTTATTCACTACTTTCTTGTATTGTTTTATCAGTTTCAGTTTTGGAGGATTTCCATCTTCTGCTTCTTTTTGTAGGTTGATGTTCAGGTGAAGGCTCTTTTGGTTCCTCAAAGTGATTTCTCACCAAGAAGTTATCCCAATTATCCCCTATTTTGCTCAAATGATGCTCAATCAAAATATTGACTAACCCATGGTGGTATAAGGTTGTCTCCAGAAATTGAATTCTCTTTTGGACACTTGAAGCCATTTTCTTTAAACTTTGAAGCAAGAAATAGGGAAAATTAAGCTCTTCTTCTAGGAAATGCATTATCAACCTAATATGGTAAACATAGAAAGTACCATATCTACCTTCACAAGTGATAAATTTTTGTAGGATAAGCAACATGTTTCTCCATTTGTTTTTTTAATGCAGAACTAGGGATACCCTTTTTAAACACAGTGACATCCATACCTGGTGACTTGAGTATCTGCTTCCATGATTCGTTATGGAATTCTCTGTTCTTAAACCACTTTTCTCCTTGTCTAAGCAATCCTGTTGCTTCTGCAATAAAAGCCTCTGTGATAGTGAATTTAATATCTCCAACTTCAACCTCGGCTCCTTTGAATGACCTTGCAAACGTTTTAGTAACCTCTTTGTGGGAGCCACTAAATTTTTCAAGGAATTGCAGCCATCCTGCTTGTTGCAACATTTCTCGGATTTGGGGATAGCCTTCTAAATATTTAGTGCCAACTGGTTCTGTTCTCACGATGAGGCCCATAACTCTTCTTCAATCTTCAATTCACCAGCCTTCTGCTCACGGTGAGAATGGCCGTTAACAAGCTGTTTTTTCTCCCCAAATGTTTCCTCTGTTTCACGGTGACAATGGTTGTTACAGAGATAACTCTGTTCTACAGAATGAAATGGTTAAGAGTCGGCTGCGGAAAGGAGTGATAAGGAATGGTTACGGAATGAATTAATGAGGTGAGGTGAAGAAAACGAATCAATGAGTGAAAAGACCGCGGAGATATTTCAAAAATCATCATTAAATGCTTAGTGACGTGATTAATCCAATCACTTCAGCACTTTAACCGTTTAGATTTTTTTTAAATGATGATCGGATATGGGTTTTGAAATGGTGAAATAGAAGGATTTTTATCCAAAGTTTTGCGGGAGGTTTGTTCGGCATGATCAATAAAATTAATCAAAACAACCTTTTGAATTATTCATAGCTAAACTATACTAAAAATTTTCATGATGTGTCATTATAATCACTTCATACCTTTGCCTTTGCTTTGATTTTCTTGTGATCTTCATATGCTTTGTTTTCTCCTGAAAATCATTAATTTTTGAGTCTTCATAACCTTCTTGATCTTGACTTGTTCATGGATATGCAGGATCATTTTGTTGCAAATCAAATGATTGTTGGTCAGTGCCTTAAGGATCTGTAGCTGCAGAATATCTGTCTGGCTGCAGAAAGTCTGATTAGCTGCAGAATGTCTGTTTGATTGCAGAATGTACCTGTAGAGAACTTGAAACATGGAATGGAGTGGTTTGGAATGTAAGTGGAATGTTGTATGGAATGAGTGAAGATGGATGATGAAATATGGTATAATGGGATATGTATGAAGTGAATGATGGAGTGGGATGGATTACAATTTATGAAATGGAGTGAAAAAGTACCCTGCAATTTTCTGCTGTATATTATTCAATTGCAGAAAGGAGATCAAACTTAAAGATCTGAAATGGAAATGAAGTGGACCATGGAGTGAGATGGATGAAGTGTGGATGAATGAATGGAAAATGATGTGAATGAATGGAATGAAATGAATAAAGTATGGAATGAAATGAATGAAGTATGGAATGAGATGAAGTGAAATGAGATGGATCATAAGTGAAATGGATCTGCACTTATGATTTTGTAACAGCTGCTTGTAAAAAAAACAAAATGGAAAAGTTAGAGTGTCAGAAAGATTCTGATTTTCACTCCATCTTTTCTGTATAAACATGCCAATCAGTGATTGGTTTTCATGTCTATACTTTTATTATTATTATTATTTTTATTATTTTTATTTTTTTTAATGAGTCTGACTTCAGAAAATTTAATTAAGTTGATGAAGAAGAAAGATTCTTCTTCATTAACTTCACATCACTGTTTTCCTGGAACTTCTTGACAAATTCTTCTCTTGAGAGTGGTTTGTGATACAGCTTCAATCTATGACCATTCACAAGAAAAGTAACCTCTTCTTCATCTATTGTCCTGATTTTTACTGCTCCATTGTCAAAAATTTCAACAATTTCATATGGCCCAAGCCAATGTGTTTGAAATTTACCTTGAAAATCTTTGAATTTTGAATCAAACAAGAGAGCCCAGTCACCTTCTTTGAATTTCTTCTCTTTGATGTACTTGTCATGCCATCTAGTCCTTTGCTGTTGGACTAGACTTGTTTTCTGAACTGCATCTTGTTTGATCTCATCCAATTCATTAATCTGCTCCAGTCTATGCTTTTGTGCCTCCGTTAAATCAAGTCCTAGCTGAACTGCCATTTTGAAAGTTTGAATCTAGAACTCTATGGGAAACAAAACTTTCTTTCCATAAACAAGTTCATAAGGAGTATGGTTTGTTGTGCTTCTCCATGTAGTTCTATAGGCCCACAAGGCTTCAGGAAGCCTATCTACCCAATCTTTTCTATGTAAATGGACAGTCTTTGTTAGGATCCCTTCAATAACCTTATTAGTAGATTCCACTTGACCATTTGCTTGTGGATGATAGAGAGTAGATTTTCTGTGTCTGATTTTGTACCTCTCCATCATTTGTTCCACTAGCCTTGATGTGAATTGAGCTCCTTGATCTGTAACAATTTCCCTTGGGACACCAAAACGAGTAAAAATATCCTCAAAAAGAAAATTAACTACAGATACTTCAGTAGCAAAAAGTAATGGCTTGGCCTCTACCCATTTGGTAACATAATCAGTGCAAAATAATATATATCTCTTTTGTCTTGATGGAGGACTAATAGGTCCTACAAAATCCAAAGCCCATTTTTCAAAAGGTTCAATATGTACCTGAGGTTGTAATGGAATCTCACCTGAAGGAGAAGGTTTCCCTACCCTTTGGCAACTGTCACACCTTTTGACATACTCTTTAGCATCTCTAAACAAGGATGGCCAATAATATCCTAAATTAAGGATCTTATAGGCTGTCCTCTTATCAGCAAAGTGTCCGCCACAAGGTTCATCATGACATGCTTTGAGAATCTCAGGCATCTCATCTTCCCGAACAGATCTCCTAATGATCAAATCTGGACCTGTCTTGTACAACTCATTAGCAACCCATGAATATTTTGCACTGTCATAAATGATTTTTCTTTTCTCTCTTGCATTCATTATTGAAGGAAATTTCCCTAAAACTAAATAATTAGCAATGTCAGCAAACCAAGGAGTCTGAGTAGAAATTGCAAAAATATATTCATCGGGAAATTGATCTTCAACTGGGGTATTGTCTTGGATGTTTTGGAGTCTAGATAGGAAATCAGCTACTGTGTTTTGTTTTCCAGGCCTATCTAGAATGGTAATGTTGAATTCTTGTAAAAGAAATAACCATCTTATGACTCTACCATTAGTAATTGATTTTTTCATTAAGTATCTAATTGCAGAATGATCAGTGTGAACAAAAGTTTCATAGCCTGTTATATAGTGTCTGAATTTGTTTATGGCATGAACAACAACTAAAAACTCTTTTTCAGTTACAGTATAGTTTAACTCTGCAAGAGTCAAATTTTTACTGGTATAGTAGATGGCATAAGGAATCGGGTCTTTTTGTCCCAATACTGCTCCTAGAGCTGTA